>APFE031645238.1:22979-76070 GCA_000404065.3 Pinus taeda
GTCTCCATGGAACAATCCTTGGGCAGTTTTAATGCCTCCACCCCTGAGCCAAATATTGGCCCATCTTGAGAAATGGCTACCCAAATTCAATCCAGAAGCAGGAATGCTAGCTAAAGAGCACATTAACAATTTCATGCTTTCTGTCAACCTCAACAGAGTTACCAATGAGGACGTTGTTGTCTGGATTTTTCCCTATACAATGCAAGGAACAGCCGGGTCATGGTACTTTTCATTACCCTCCGGGTCTATCACAAGTTGGGACATTTTTCAAAATCAATTCCTCACCAAGTTTGGTGATGACAAATCAACGACAACGTTAATCAGTGATCTATCCAATATTAAAGTCGAGGCTAGAGAACCCATCAAAGATTTCAATTTACGATTCAATAAAATCCTCAACAAAATTCCCACTGCTTCCCAACCCAGCGAAGAAGTACAATGTGAATGGTATATTACTGCCTTACCATCAAACTTAGCAGCCTTCGTGGATAGGGAAAATAAAACAACTTTAGTTGAAAATCTGATAGAGGCGATAGCAGTAGAGAAACGCGTAATAGCCCTGGAAAAGAGATCTGCTATAGAGGAACGCAAATCTAAAAAAATCACCTTCAAGGAAGACCCCAAGAAGAAACAAACGAAAGATCCTTTCGATTTGGAAGGATTGAAAAAAGTATTAAAGACCATGTCCAATGAGATGATTGACATAAAAAAACAAGTGGCAGAAAATTCTTCAAAAAAGCCCTACAAAGCTTTTAAAAGAGGCCCCTTCAATGGATTGAAACCACCCAACGCTATCTCAAATGTCGAATCCGAAGAAGAGGAAGAAGAAGAGAGTACCACTGAAGGGCAGATCGATGACAAAGAAGTTGTGGAACTACAAGGAATGTGGGATTTCATCCTCCCACAAGAAGAAGATCAAGAAGCATTTTCGGTTAGCACACAAAGCAAAAATCAACTTGATCCTCCCCAAACTACCCCTAAGCAAAAGGGCGCAAGCCCTGCAACAAAAGATAAAGTCGCAACAAAGAAAACGACCACCAAAGTGACTCAATCTAGCCCAGTCCAACCAGATCAAACACCTCCATCGAGAACACTGATAGTGTCAGATGAAATGGAATACAATATTATTGATGACATGAAAAAGACTAGGGCTAATATCACTCTTTATGAATTGAGCAAATTGAAACATCAACAGAAGATAATGATGAAAGAATTACATGCCGTGCCTACTACATCTTTGCCTACAGCTGTAGCTTCCCACAACATGGGAAGACCTCCAACCAACATGACCAATAAGATTGATCCAAATGACATCGCCTTGATTGGAGGAAGATCAAGATCTCACACTCCCCCTTTTCTTCTCACTTATGAAATTTTCAATAAAAATGTGCACAATTGTTTGGTAGATTCAGGGGCTTCAACGAATATTTTACCCAGATCAATATGTGCCAAGTTGAATGTTCAACCACAAAAATCCACAGTGCGCATAGTTCAGCTTGATCAATCTTAAGTCGAAGTGATTGGTGAACTTAATCAAGTCACCATAAAATTGTCATCTAACCCTAAGGTATGCCAGGTTATTGACATTCTAGTAGTTGATATCCCAGAATTATATGACTTAATTCTTAGCAGAGATTGGTCCGAAAAACTCCATGGATACTTCTCAACCGACTGGTCGCACATGTGGTCACCTTACAATGGTAAACCGAATCAAATAAAGGTTGAACGAGAGCTACACCAGAAGTACATAGTAACGGAATTGGAGGGAGAAAATGAAGCAATAGCATATAACAACAGCATCATAGGCAATTACTTGGTAGATTCTTTCCTCGGAAATTTCAATGCTCGTACATCACCTTACTTAGAAAATTCAGTTTTGTCCCAAGTCGAAAATTTTTCCCAAACTGATAATTCAAAGTTTGTTAATTTTGTAGAGAAACCTGTAAATACATCTTTGTTTTGGAAATTGTATTTTGATGGCTCTAAATCTAACGAAGGAGCAGGAGCAGGATGCGTTCTGATTAGTCCAGAAGGAAATAAGACCATGCTTACATGCAGACATGAATTTGATTGCACAAATAATACAGCGGAATATGAGGCCTTGGTGCAAGGCCTATACAGAGCAATCGGGTTGAACGTCAAGTACCTTCAAGTCTTCGGGGACTCTAAGATTGTTGTCAAACAGGTACATAACACCATACATTGCCTATCAAGTCATTTGAAACATATCAATCTTTAGTACAAGATCTGATTGAGCATTTCATAACATTCAATATTTCGTCAATCCCAAGACTCCAAAACGCGAGCGCAGACCTTTTAGCTAACATAGCCTCTAGACTCATTCCCTCCGAAGATTTTAGTCCAGATAGATTCTCAATAGAATTAATCTTTAGACCGTCCATCCTTGACAACATTACAAACTGGAGAGTATTCAATGACGATCCTGATATTGTAAATTTCCTCACTTATGAAGGATCCTACTCCGATCAAATAATTGACGAAGACCATCACGATCGACAAATATAACAAGATAGCACTAATAACGCTATACCTAAATCGTGGTTAAGTTGGAAGACTTATACGATTTGAAAAGTCGGTTTAAAAGGTCTACTAATTCTAAGCTCTACAGTTCGACTCTGAACTACAAATTAGTAAACCTGGGAACCGATGATAAACCACAAAACGTTAATCTAGGCCACGACCTAGCCCCTGAAGAAAAACTAGCATATATTCGTCTTTTGAGACAATACAAAAGTGTTTTTTCTTGGAATTACGATGAGCTAAAGACATACGACACTTCTATCATTCAACATACTATCCCGATGATTGACAACGAAAAACCTGTCCAACAGAAACTCAGAAAAATCCACCCCAATTTAGAAAACCAGATAAAAACTGAGTTAAATAAGTTATTAAAACCCAGAATAATTTTCCCCTTCAGACATTCCAAATGGGTCTCCAATATGGTACCCGTTAGAAATAAAAACGAAGATATTAGAATCTGCATCGTTTTTCGGAATCTCAACACAGCCTGTCAAAAAGACAAGTTTCCCCTCCCGCCTATGCAGCAGATATTACAGGGAGTAGCAGGCTCAGAACTAATGTCTTTTTTGGATGGATTTCCAGGATACAATCAAGTGCTGGTACATCCCAATGATTAGTTAAAAACCACATTCAGAACTAAATGGGGCACATATGCATATCGGAAGATGCCATTTGGTTTGATCAATGCTGGTGCTACATTTCAGAGGGCCATGGACATCACATTCAAGGGTTTAGTCAATAAATCTGTAGTACTTTATTTGGATGATATAACAGTGTACTCCAAGAAGCGAAGCGACCATCTCAAAGACTTGAAACAAATCTTTCAACGATGTTTAAGGTATGGGATTTCACTTAACCAAAAGAAATCTTTTTTCGCATTAAGTGAAGGAAAAATTCTAGGATTCATAGTGTCAAAATTTGGTATTCACATTGAGCCTGACAGAATCAAAGAAATTTCTAAAATATCCCTACCTCATAATAAAAAGGCCATGCAATCTTTCCTTGGTCAAATAAATTTTGTGAAGAGATTTGTCCCAGATTTTTCACGAATTGTTTCTCCTTTGCAAACCATGATAAAAAAGAATTCAAATTTCAAATGGGGTCAAGATGAGCATAAAGCATTCAACCTGATCAAAAAAGCTATCATTAATGCTCCATCTTTAGCGACCCCGAATTTTTCAGAATCTTTTATCTTACACACATTCGCCTCAGAGAAATCATATGCCACGATTCTAACTCAAGCAAATCAAGAGAAAGCGGAAGCTCCAATCGCATTTTTTAGCTCGAATCTACAAGGTTCTGAACTCAACTATTCAGACGTGGAGAAACAGGCATATGTTGTTTTCAAATCGGTCAAATATTTCAGAACTTTCTTACTTAAAACCCATACCAAGGTCATAGTACCTTTTCCAGTGGTAAGAAATCTTCTAATACAGAAGGATGTGGGTGAAAAAAGAGCAAATTGGATCACTGCTTTACAAGAATACGACCTTGAGATCAAACCAGCAAGCATTGTGAGAGGTCAAGGCTTCTGCAAAATGTTGGCTGGAGCATCACAAATTCCTGAAAATTCATCTGAAGAGGTACAAATGTATGAGGTAAGCCTAAACAATACAGAATCATTATATGCTGACACAATTTATTATCTTAAGAATGGGTATGCTCCAGCACACCTGGATCACACCAAGAAAAGAGCTCTGAGATTGAAAGCTAAACAATATCAGCTCATAAATGATGTTCTGTTTAAAAGGAATTACGATTATGTGCTTCTTAGATGTCTTGAGAAAACTGAAGCCGAAAAGGTTTTGCAAGAACTCCACAATGGACACACAGGCGACACTACGCTGGAGATGCTACTGCACATAAGATCTTACATGTAGGTTATTATTGGCCCACGCTGTTCAAAGACTCACACAGTTACGTGAGGAAATGCCAAGTCAGCCAAACTACTGCAGGGAGACAAAAGAAGCCGTCCATGCCACTACAGCCGATAAACATCGAGCAACCATTCAGTCAGTGAGGCTTGGACATAATAGGTGAGATCGTTCTTCACTCTTCTAAGCAGCATAGATACATCCTCATGGCAACAGATTATTTTACTAAATGGGTAGAAGTAGTCCCTCTCAAGACATCTAATTCTGAAAACATCATTGAATTCATAGATCAATTTATAATCACTAGGTTTGGATTGCCGACGGCTTTAATGTTTGATAATGCCTCGTACTTTTCTGGGAATGCAATGACTGAGTTTGCACTTAAAAGAGGGTTCAAACTGAAATATTCGGCCAACTACTATCCGCAAGGTAATGGATTAGCTGAGTCAACAAATAAAAACCTAATCAGGATTATTAAAAGAACAGTTGACTAGAACCAAAAGAATTGGCACAAAACTTTGGTAAATGCTTTATGGGCAGATAGAATAATGAAGAAAGCTTCAATCGGCTCTTCTCCCTTTAATTTAGTTTAGGGGAAGGAATTGGTTCCTCCAACTCACTTAATGATCCCCTCCTTGTCTTTAGTACAATACATCAATGAAGTATCTACTTCCTCCTTACAATTAAGACAAATGGAAATAATTAAATTAGAAGAACGACGAGAACAAGCTAAGAAAACCCATGCTCATCACCAAGCGTTAATAAAATCCTCTTTTGATTCAAGCATAATGACCAGAAAAAAATTTCAGATGGGAGATCTAGTTTTGAAATGGGATAAGGCTCATGAAGAAAAGGGCAAACATACAAAATTTCAGAAGATGTGGCTTGGTCCTTTTCATATTGTAGAAGTCATAGGCCCATCAACGTTTGTATTGCAGGATTTAGCAGGTAGAAAGGATTCTTTGCCTGTTAATGGACAGATCCTTAAAATATATTTTCCATAGAAGATTACTCTTCTATTTTGTAGGATAGTTTTAGTTTTTCTTCTTTCTTATAAATAAAACCAGTTGTGGATGGTTACTACAGGGGTTCACGAAAAAAGACACCAATTCTCTATCAGATTTTGATTTTTTGCTTGTACAAATAGTAAATGTTTTTGAAAAATCTAATCTTTATTATTGACATATAGAGTTAACTTTATCCTAGATATGATACTAGTTTCAACTTCAAAAAATTTGATGAAAGCAACCTTTGGCAAAAAATTGTTTTATATCAGCACAATGAAAGGTATCAATAATAAAATAAATATTCTCTGTAAAACTGTTGTTTTCAAACTCTATTATTGTCGTCCAGATCTTTCTTAAGGAAAAACAATGATTTCCTCCCTGCTAAAGAAAATCGCAGCATTCAGAGGAACAATCCGAGAAAACACTATATCTCAAAGAATAAGAGGTCTCATCACGAGCCGGCTTATCATGATCACAGATATTATAAACTGCTGACTTTGCATACTGTCCACAAAAAATAGGGCAACAATCAATATGGTGCAATCAAAAGACAAGGGTCTCATCACGAGCAACTGGTCAGCAAAAGTGTAAATAAGTGATGACTGTGTCATAATTTGGCCACCAAACCAAGACATTGTTCTTTAGAGAATAAAAAAGGAAAAAGTGTCAAAATGGGTTTTTCTCTGAAAGGTTGTAAATAGCCTTAAGTAGGATAAAGGATCATTGTTGGGTAACATGTAAACCTGTCGAGGCTATGGACGCCTGCTGGCTGCAGAGGCTTTACCTATGACAAATGAGCATATTTTAAAAAGCCAGCACACAGAGAAGACCTTATTTTTCTTTAAAATACCAAGTAGTGGCTGATGTAAATACAAGGACTAAGCCTGAGGAAGCAAACAATTGGAATAGAAAAAGGTTGAAACAAAATATCATTGATAGGATAAGGCATAATGTACTCTATCTGTCCATAACAAAATTTAGACTTGCAAAAATTTTTCTGCTTCGAAAGTTAAAATTCAATAGAAAAGCAGAGATAACTGATTCTTCCCAATGAATCTCCATTGTTGTGGCCACCAAAAACCCCCCTCTTTGTTTGATATTAGCAATAACACCAAGCAAATGGGGACCCTTAATAAAAAATCCAAACAAACATTTTATGAATTTTTTTGTATTCAACTCCTTAAAACTTTATCGCATCGCGAGAAGAGAATGAAATGTTTTCTTATGAGCATAATAAACTACGAAGAAGCGGCGTGAAATTCATCGCATCGCATTCATTATGAAGTGCTCTTAAATGAAAAAACTTAAGAAATCTCCGACGGCCAATATGCGACGTCGCATATCGCAACATCGCGTAAGTAGCACACAATGACTGAATGACTAAATGTGATCTGCGATCTGCGATGCTGTGATCTGCGATAAATGCGATTTGCGAAAATTCGCGATCATGATTTTCTGCGATGACACATCTTGACGATGCGATCCGCGATGCTGCGATGCGAGTCGCAGAAATCACCCATCCCGAATTTTCCTCGGCGCAGTATTCAAGGAAAGCTGTCCGTTAACCAAAATTGGGCGTGTGCCTTAAAAGAAATTAATGATTGAATGCTAAAGTATTCAGGAAGGACAATTTTTTGTTTTTCGAAGAGTCAGTTTGCTATGGGTGTCATGATTATGCATTCATAAGAGCTTAAAGCTTTCATGTCAATCTTTATTATCATTACTCTTTTCCTTTGCGTAAACTGTAAGACAGGAAATAATATGAAGCAATGTGCAGGAAACATCTAAGGAAAAGAGGAAAGCGTCAATGCTCAGAGAACAGAGAAGAGATCCCTTCAGAAACGGATGCCGCATGCGATAGGACCACAGATTCCAGAGTATCACTTAACAGCTGATGTCAATAGGCCATCTAAAGCTCAGAGTCAAAGGCGCACAAAAGAAGCATGTTTACAAAAGACCCTGAAGCTTATGCCCAGAAAAGCCTGGAACAAAGAATGGAGGGAGTTTTCAATGCAGAAAATTTTTCAGAGAATAAGGTCCCTAACTTGTTCAGTCATTCGCAAGGCCGGAAACCGAAATAGCAAAAGCAGAATCAGTTTGAGAGAAATTTGAGTTATTACCAAGTATACATGCAGTGAATATACCCAGCTAGAGGAATATTCTTGAAAATATCTTCTAGTTTACCAGAAAGTGGTGCCAGCGCTTGTTATTTCTATTTTCATAGCTCAAACAAAAGCGGAAGGCGACCAACCGACTCTTCCCAGGCGAATGTTGCATGCTTGCAGCATTAAGGAGCAAATACATAAATGGTTCGGAATTAGATTCAATTTTTAGAAATAGTTTTGCTTTATCAGAAGGGCGGTCATTTAAAACCACATCCTAAATTTATGTTAAGTTAATTAGTTAGCAGTATTTAAACCCTTCTCAGGCATTTAGAGAAGGGTCCAGAAATTTGTCAAAAACTTGTCCTCGGAACATGCACTTCTGCACCCTCAGAGGAGGTTTTGATGAATGGATGGATCGAGATTTATTAAATGTTTGCATTTGATGTCTGGCTACTGATGTTGCAACTTTTGTACTCTTGGTAGATGTTAGAACAGTAGAGATAAATCGTTTTTGCTTGAAGCTTATGAGTAGGATTAGTCATAAATGGGTACTTTATCTCTTGGCCATTTCTGCTTATATTCTTAAAGTGATATACAATTTTCAGTTGTTTAATGTTATTGCATGAATGTATGAGTTACCATTTGGCACTTCTGTATGGTGGAGCCTTTTTTATGTCTGATATATGAATAACTTATTATGCGATATGTGTTTTCAAACTGTTTTTCCTTAACTTCTTATCCAAGGTGGTTTATCTTAATTGATTTCTATTCTTATAATAGCTGAATGATCTTTATTACTAGTTATTGTTTGAAATCTCTTTAGATCGCATAATAGAAGAAATACACCCCGAGTTAGCATAGATTAGATGTGTTGTTTCTCATTAGATTACAATAGCATAGAGTTAGTTTAAAAGTCTGAATTAAATTAGCTTTAAGTACTCTTAGATCAGCATCATCCAACTTTACACACACACACACCTTTAGATTGGGAAATTGGTCCCATTATCCCCAAACGGACCCGCTATACCAAACAGATAAGGAGCTTCCAACCAAGGTCCGGACCGGGTGGGTATCCCCCTTGTTGTCGACCCGATTTTCGGGGCTTCAACATAGCCATACATGAGCAAGCATGTGACATATCATGTATTAGTTTTTTCATAACTTCTACTAGCTAAATTATGAAATTTGAGTCAATAGCTAATTATACCTATCTAACCAAATCATAATATTTTATGTTAACACCTTACACTTAAGTACTTAGAATCTTAACACAAGAAAATAGATTATTTCCCTTCCATTGTTATAAAACTATAATGGGCTAACTTAGGTGGTATAATAATGATCTGTATGGACCCTAACATTTCCACAACTACTATGACTAACAACATCGCTATGATTTGATCCAATTTCAAACCTTCAACATAAATTCACGTAGACAATTCTAATTAACTAAATAGAAAAATGGTTTGATCCCTTATGACTATAAGTGATTACTAGTTCTTAAAGTAAGTAAACAAATCACCCCAAAAACTTAGAGAATGAATTTTGTGGGGAGTTGCCCCTATGTGACAGCCCTAGGTTAAATTTCATGTAATAAAGGTTAATAAAGGAAAAATATGACCAAGGTCATGGGAAATGCATTCCAAGTTGAATCGTGGGGAAAATATCACATTGCTAGTTACTTTCGGTTTATTAATGGCTATGGAAATTGAGAAAGGTATTGGCAAAGGAAAAGAGGCATTAAATGGTATTTTAATCATGAGAAATAAAGGAAAATAGGAGAAAAGGAAGGGGAAGTGTTGAAGTGTTTTCTTCTCAAAGGTGTACGAAAAGAACCCACTTAATATTCTGCATGAAAAACAATCTCAACAATATAAATGGTTGCTAAACATTGTAGATCTGCAGCAACTGATAGAAACAAAACCCGCCAAAATTCTGATCTATGCCATAATCATAGTTAAACAACAAAAAGGAATAGTTTTATTATAACGCTTATGAAGGGAACAAATAAATGTTAACATTCCCTCTCTATAGGATGGATTCTTGGCTATCCTCAAACATATTCAGCTTGTGTAGAGTCTCTTTCCTCTATAATGTGTAAACCCAACAAATAATGGTGTGCGACAATGAAAATAATCAGAGTTACAACAGTGAGTGCAACAAGGAGAATAATCAAAAGTGAATAATGAATGGAAAACCCTTCTATTTATAACAAAATGTTGAGTTATCCTCGAATAATGAGCAATAATAAAATATTATTAACCCTATTCTTGGAATAACCACTTGGAATATTTTATTATGTTTGGTTAGGAGGGAAAAAATATTTAAACTTTTATTAATAAATAAATAAATGATTTATTTATCATATCAAGGAATTGGTTAAGGAATAAATATATAAATAGGTTTTATTTAATTATTCCTAAGGTATTTAGTCAAATTTGACAAAGAATAATATTTAATTAGTGATTAATTAATTATTCTTAGAGAAAAATAAGATAATTAATGATTTATCTGTTTATTTTTCATGATTGGGTCAAATATGAAAAGGAATAATAATTGAACAATGGTTTAATTATTTATTCCTAGAAGAGAATAAAATAAATAGTGATTTATTTAATTATTCTTCACGGGTTTAACTATAAATTACTTAACAAAGGTGGTTTATTAAGTAATTTCTCACAGTGAAAGAAATTTTACTATGGTAAAATTGTCTTTACATGGTGTATTTCAGTCCATCTAGTAAATTAGGCTAGATGATCAATTTTTTGGTGATAACATGAAGGGACACAAATTTTCATGCAAGGGAAATCAGAGGAAAAATGAAGGAGAATGAAGAAAAATGAGACCTCAATGATAAAAAGGCGCATGATAATCAGTTGATATCTTTTTTCCATATTTGGAGCAGGTGTAGCGAAGGACAGAGAAAAACTACTTAGACAAGAAAGCAATGGAAGGAAAAGGAAAACAAGGACAAGAAAGGAGAAGGTTGGATCAACAACTTTAGCGAGAAGATTTTGTAGGTAATATGTTGCATGTTGGATTTCCTACCAGAGGTGTGAATGCATGGTTCATGCATCTTTTTTATTAGTTCATTTGTTGTTATTGGCATGGGGTTTTCTTGGTTTGACAATGGTTTCAGCCTTTCCTTTCCATTTCCTGGATAGGCATGGTGTGATGGGTTTCATTTCTTTCTTGATTGAGATTTGGATTGTCGGAAGGTTTTGGAACTGGGTGAGCTACTCTCAGGAAAATTCCCAAGGGTTGGGAGTGGAGATGGTTTTCTTTAAGAAGTCATTGGTAGTTGGGTGGAGGCAAAAAAATTCCTCAAGGTATGGTGAATAAATTTAGAGGCATGCAAGCTCAGTTTGGGTTTTTTTTTTAATCTCGGGACCAGTTTAGGTGAGAACACTGTAGGTTGAGGGTGGAGATGGTTTAACCTTTGGATTCCTTGGTAGGTTATATCTTGGTTTATCCCATGACATCCCACATTCATGCTTAAAATATGGCACGAAGGTGATTGGTTGTAAAGAAATATTTGGTTCATCCCAATCTATGGTTGTGTGGTACATGTAAGTCCCTGACTTGGTTGGATTTTGCATAAGTTAATAATATTTGTTTTCATAATGTTATCTATGAGCACTTGTACTTGTTATTATGATGATTTTATGGCAGATTTGTCATGGTTGATATTTTGGTTATAATCATGGTTGGCAGTGCCCCAAAATTTATTTTTATTTTATGTGGACCGAATAATAGTTGCATGAACCTAACGATGGGGAGAATACTCAAAGATGGTGGGTGAACCTACCCATGGTTTTGGCATGGTTTCCGTGCATGGTTTTTGGCCAAGGTGGTTTATGCCCATGGTATTTGTAGATCTGGTCAAGGGAACTACAGTTGTGTTCTAATCCAGGGTTAGTGGATTGGGTTCTACGGATTATTTAACATGTATATATATGTATTGTAGCATTGAAAGGAATTTAATGAATAATAAATTTTGTATTCTGGGTTCTTGGATCTAGGGGAAAATATATGTTTATATTTGTTTTATGTTCTCACCACTATATTATTTTTAGCTTTAAGAATTCATTTGTAGGTAATTTTTGTACAATGTTAAAACCTTCATTTGGTACTAGAGTTGTTTCTTCTTCAAGGGGATACCTATGTTGTTGAGGGGTTTTGCTCTGGCTTTTCGTATACCATGTTACAATACGATATATATGGGATCAATTCTTGCAGTGAAAGAAGACAGAAAATAGTGGAAAGATAGAGATCAAATTCAATAGACAAAGTTTTGGGTTGTTGGAGCTCAGGATGGAGGATTTGTTGGTATAGAGATTGGTTGATCACTATAGATCTAGGTATGACACCAACAAGAATATAAAAAAGGACTCATCGAAGCTAGATCAGAAGGTGAAGAATACAATATGATTGTGTCTGTCAGATTCAATGTTTTTGAATGTATCAGGGGAATTTATGGCAAAGGCTTTGTGGGACTTTCTATCAATCTAATTCTTTGGCAAACAAATTGTTCATGCAAAAAAAGTTTTATAACCTAAGGATGAAGGATGGAGACTCAGTGATAGAGCATCTAGAAACCTTTAATACTCTGGTAAGCTATTTTTTATATGTTGATATGAAAATTTAGGACAAATATAAGTGCATCAATTTGTTGCATTCTCTACTGGACTTGTGGGATGGTCTAGTTGTTGCGAAAGGTAGCAATACAACTACGTTGAAGTTCAATGAAATAGTCTCATCTATGATTGTCAGAGGAGATAAGACAAAAAAATATGGAGAGCCAGAATGGAGATGCCTTGTCTTTAAGAGGATGGTCCCAAAACATAAAGAAAAATAAGTCTTTAAGTGGGATATAAATCTCTAGGGAAATATGTAAAAATATAATGGAAATGTGGAAAGGAAGGGCACTACAAAAAGGACTTACATCTAAAACTATTGAGAAAATAAAGGGATCTGATGATTCTCCTTTTCTAGAGTTAAAAACCACCTCAGATGAAGGTGGAGATGTTTACTTGGCTTCTTCATCAAGTAAACATGGAGATCATGAGGCATGGTTGATTGAATCAGGTGCATCCTTTCACTTCACTCTCTATAGGGAGTGGTCTTGTGAGTACAAGAAATATGATAGTGGTGATGTATTCCTAAGGGATGGTAGCAAGGCTAGAACCATAGGATGCTGAAAATTCAAGTTGAAGGTTCAAGGTGGAAGGATTAGAAAACTTTCTGGTGTTCTGCATATTCCTGCATTTTCCAGAAATTGGTTTTTTTAAGAAGGATGGATGATGCGGATGTAAAAACAATGTTCGAGAAAGATATGTGAAAAATGGTTCAAGAAGCAATGGTATTGATGCGAGGAGTTTGGATCAGAGCTCTATATAAGTTGATGGGTGGTACTATTATTGATCAATGTAATATTTCTATGGTTCTTGAAGGTGGAGCATAAAATCTTCTAGCATATGGAGAAAAAGACTATGTTATAGAATCAAAGAATGAAACACAACAGATATAAGGGCCTTCAAATACTACATTGTAATTGTATGGTAGAAGGTATGTCTAATTTCTCTCTGGATTTTGATTTTTGTGAACATTGTGTATATGGTAAGCAAAATTAGGTGAGCTTCCCCTTTCGTTTTAAGAGGGAGAAAGGGATATCAGAGCTTGTGCATAATGATGTGTTTGGACCTGTGTGGGTTCCATAATTGAGAAATTCTATGCACTATGTCTCATTTATAGATGACTTATTAATGAATACATGGATATACTTCCTTAAGAATAAATTGGAAGTTTTTGAGAGGTTTAAATAATTTAAGGTTCTGGTGGGAAATCAGAAAAAGAAGAAGATTAAGGTATTGAGGAAAAATAATGGCGGAGAGTTATACAAGAAGGAATTTGAAGAGTTCTGCAAAAAGTGTAGTATATGAAGACAAAAGACTACACCATACACACATCAGCAAAATGGAGTTGCATAAAGAGGAAATAGGATGTTGATGGAGAAGGCAATAAGCATGCTCAGTGGTGTTAGGTTAGGATAGGAATGATGGGTAGAGGCAATGGATATTGCATGTTACATGTTTAACATATCACCTTCATCAGCACTGGAGGATAAGGATCCACATGAGGTATGGATTGGTA
This sequence comes from Pinus taeda, assembly GCA_000404065.3. Lineage (NCBI taxonomy): Eukaryota > Viridiplantae > Streptophyta > Pinopsida > Pinales > Pinaceae > Pinus > Pinus taeda. The sequence continues at coordinate 36,663 of APFE031645238.1, forward strand.
AGAAACCCTCTCTCTCACATTTAAAGATATTTCGTTGTGATGGATATGTACATGTTCCAAGGAGAAAGAAACAAGTTGGATAGTAAATCTAAAAGGTGTATCTTTATTAGGTATAAGTATGGTTTAAAAGGTTATAATATTTGGAACCTAGAAACAAGGAAGGTTGTGTATAGTCAATATGTGGTGTTTAAAGACATGAAAGACATTATTAAACATGAATTCAGACTCTAGAATAGAACAGGAATCAGAATAGAAAGAGCCACACACTCTAGTTTTGAGAAGATCAGTACGAGAGAGAAGGCAATGAGAGAGGTATAGTCCATATTATTTCTATTAAAAATTTACTTTATCTATGACTAATGATGATCCCATAAATGTTTGGCGACCATTGGATTCAAATGATGGAAAACTCTAGAAGGAGGCCATGGTTGATGAAATGACATCTTTGGACAAAAGTGATGTTTGGGATCTAGTGGACTTGTTGGCTGAAAGGAAACCCATCGAAAGAAAATTGGTGTTTAAGAAGATAATAAATGTAGAAGGAAAGGTGGAGAAATACAAAGCATATTTGGTAGAAAAAAATTATTCCTAGGTGTTGGGAATTAATTTTTGTAATATTTTTTCTCCTATTGCAAAGTTAGCTTCTATTAGATTACTTTTATGTGTTTCTTCTTTTGATTTTGAGGTAGAATAGATGGATGTGAAGACAACATTTCTTCATGGGGATATGGAAGAAGATGGGAAACAAAGATCAATATGAAGCAACCTAAAGGCTTTTTGGTTAATGTGTTGGATAGTTGGCACTTCTTGGATGGGTAGTGACAATGAGTGCATTGGAATTGATGATAACGGCTGGGCTAGGAGATGTGTTGGACTGTTGGCATGGTTTAATGGCTAGTGGCAACAAGTGTGTAGGAATTGATGTCAACCTTATGAGCATTGAAGATAGTGGTAGCAAATGATGGTAGTAATCTACTTGATACGTCAAGCTTAGGGGAAATCCCATGCTTGTTGTTGTCTCTTGTAGAGAATCATCATAGTAGTAGACTTATTGGAGAAGCCATAATATGATGACTATGGATTGGATTCCCATGCTTTGGAGGATATTCTATCTTAGAAATTTATCTCATATGCTCTTAGAAGTCACGTGGTCGGATAGTTCTCAGAAAGAGATTTCCTATGGTATGTGAAAATCCGCAAATGGCCTCCTAGATCAAGAGTGATAACTAGTAAAAGTTGAGGTGCCCCAAAGTTAGATGGTAGATTTAAATGTGGTCTTGGGTCAAAGTGGTGACCAAGTTTTCGTGCATAGCCAAAGTTTGAAGCAATGTCAAACTTGATGGAAAATCCTATCTGAGTGACCAAAAGGAGTTTTGCGCAGACGTGGCATGGACATCGCATCAACAGGAAGTAGTTTTATTGGTTGATAGGACGAGCCCACCTTACAGCTTGGTCCAGTAGAGGTAGCCCAATAGTATAGCCCCAGAAAATCCTTAAGGATTACAAAGTGAAAGTGTCAAGAGTGATGAGCCTCAGTATTGCAATAAGAATGCTGCAACTCCCAAGGCCACTGGCTTTAATTATCAACCCGGGGTTCGTACAAACTTAAGAGGTATTGGCACTATATGTGTGGCATACAATGTGTCCTTCCTTTGCTGTCATGATGTAATTGAGTGCATGTACTGAAGTCAAATCCTAAACTAATTGCAGAAAATGAAATGTTTGAAATGGAACCTTAATCTATTGCAAGAAAGAAAGTACAAGGAAACACACTAAAATCAAATGCTAAAACACACCATTTTCTAACTAATTGCTAAGAGGATTTTCTTAAAAATAATTCTAAGTTAACATGTATGCAATCCTATTGTCCTAAGCATGTAGATTCAAACCATCAAACCTTCTATTGTTGTGCATGTAAATGAATAAAATAAATATGTTTTTCTTTTTTTCTTTTTTTATGTGGGAGTGCGAAAGCTAATCTCTTTTGATGATGTGGCGGGTGGCTTGGAGATTATGGTGGATGGTTGGAAGGCTTGGGAGACTCTTAGGTGACCTTATGTGGCTTCCTATAGGTTTTCCCTCAATTCGGCCTCAAAACAGGCCACTACAGGAAAACCTACAGGATACAGCTGAGAGAAAATTCATGGATGTTGATGGAAAGCTTAGGGAAGGTGGTTTGTGGATGGATTGAGGAAAGGGAGTGCCTAGGACCACTTCATAACTCAAAACCAAAGTTGGGAGATGGATGGATTTGCTCAAAAAGCTTGGAGAAGTTTCCTTGTGAAATGATGAAATTGGTGAGGGTTTAATGACCAAGAAAATAAAATCCAAATTGGATGGGACAAATTTTGTTATTAACTAAGATGTCATAGGTCCCTATTCCAAGTGGAATCACTCAAAAAGACCTTTGTTAACCCATGCAAAAAATAAAAAACATTACTAGTCAAAAATCTAGAAATTCGAGAACTAGTGAGCTAAAAAATGACTAACCAAATCAAGTGCAAATGCAATGGAGTAATTTTTGTTATGAACTAGAATGTTTTGTGATATAATGAAAGTGGAATGAACTTGATTGAAGCTTGTTAGCATGCTCTAAAAAATAGAAGAAATTTATTGTTCTTTACTAAAAAGGAAGTCCAACAATCTAGATTTGGGAAGAAGACTAATCGAAGAAGCTCAATGATTACTATGAAATTCCAAAGCTTTTCCAAGGATGAAATAGTGCTTGTGATCCTGCAAAAGAACTTATATCAACCATTTAACTCAATCCTACAACAATAAATCATTAATACTAAAGGCAGAAATAGAAAGAAATAAAAACTAGAGATGCATGTGAATAACAAGTGAAAAGAAGGAAAGAAAATGATACAAAAAGGGCTCTAAGGCTCTTGGAATGGCCAAACGCAAGGAAAATCAGAGACCTATGGAGGAGAACAAGATTTAAAAGTTGAACATGACACCAATCTTCAATATTTTCATCAATAGAATTAGATCCTTGCAAGAAAATACAATGGAGCTGCAAAAATACAAGCTCTCTCCACAATAACACTAAATAAGATCTATCCCTAGACAAAAATTCGACTTGGTACTTATACAAAATGAGTAGGAATCATTCCCCATGAATGGAGGAAGCTTTGCCCACCAAAATCCCTTGGTTAGTGGATCTAGTCCCTTGATTAATGGAACACATTCCTAGATTTTCTCAATCATTGGAGTTCCACAATTTGTGCCATAATTAGATAATATCTTGTTGATTTATTATTTATTATTTGTCCTCTTGTAGTAGGGAACAAGTTCCAAAATTATCTCCTCCTCCAAATATTCATAATCTGCCCAATATTCTCATAATATTCCACAAAAATAAACAATATTAGGCACAAATATCCAATTATTCATAAACCTTCCTAACGAATATATTAAAGTTAAAAATCAATTATCTAATGTAGAAAGAGAGGTTTAATGTGCTAAAGGATGGTCATAGGCCTTAATTTATGTTTTATTTAGAGGCATGGGCCATCAGGGAGATAGGATGTCTAGACATGGTGGCGGTAAGGTTCCTAATAGCAGCCAAAGCTAAAGGCACCAGGAGGTCCCCACAGTGACAAGAAAGCCCACAAGGCTAGCCTTGAGGAAATTCAAGCAGAACAAAACGGAAGTGTCAGGCCACACAACAACTTTCTAATATCCCAATAGAGGGAAATCTTTTAGAGTTTTTAGGTTTCTGTGGTGAGGAATTTGATGTTGAGATTTCGGAGCATCCACGATATTAATTTTTAATTCGAAGAGGGAAGTATTGCCAAGACTATGTGGTCCTGGAAGTGGTTTTCCCACACGGTTGATCATGCATATCAATGACAGGGATCCACTCTGGGGTACCCCTCCCCAAAACCACAATCTGATTAGGAGTGGTGCCAGAGCCATATTTTGGAATCCAATGGTTTATCAAAAGAGAATGGATAGGGCACTTTAAAGTTGTTATAAATGAAATTGGTGATAAACCAAGGTCTTGGGACCCTTCTATTCCTTTCTGACATGACACATGGCATCAGTTAATTGGATCTAAGGAGATGATGGTGGAAGATGATGTCAGCATGACATGGCTATATGGGGGACACATGGAAGGAAAATTTGGTTTTTTTGGTGGCCTAATGGGCAAAATCTAGGTGACACATGTCAGAACTAAGGAGGTATCATATGGGGTTGATGAAATAATCTTGACATCATCCCAGTAGGGCTACCTCGAAAGGTTTGATTGGTGTGCATAGGGGAACGGACGAACTAAATATGCATCAGGAAGACATGGTCATGTCAGAGCAAAGACCAATGGGAAAAGATTTAGGTGGACCCCATTGGATGTGTAAGCCTGCAAGTCTCAGCCTAGGGGTTTATAAACAAGTGCACATAGTTTTGGGCCAGAAGGATAGAGCTGAGACACATTAGTGAGACAACACACCAGCAAAGACTAATGATACAAGAGAGGGTAGACCCCATGAGAAAACTGATCATGTTAAGAGGAACTCGAAGGTTTGGTATGGATGCACAAAGGGAATGTGTCAAATAATAAGTTTCGGGACACATCGATTTGATGACTCATCTCGTAAGGAAGAACCTGGTGGATTGTTAGTGGTGTGTGAGTGAAATCGTCGTGTAGTAGGTGTCAAGCTACGGAGCACAAATAGGCTGGCAGGTAACACCAATCATAGGACATGTGGGTGGACCCCATGGGACACATTGACCTGGAAGATAGACCCTTGAATTTTATAAAGAGCGCATGAGGTAATACGCTAGAATAGAAAGGGCTATAGGCTAAGCCCTGGCCCTTGGTCATTTCACGTAGAAACAATACTAATGGTTCAGAGCCATTGATGAAGGGAATTTTTCTGTGAAGGCCTTAAATGGGCTAAGCACCTCAAGCGTTGGGCCAATGGTCATAGGAAGTGATCGTACAGTGGAAAAGACACTAAGCACCAACATGAGAGAGGCTATAATAAGAAAAAAGGGTGGTGGATTTATTTTTGCTAGCATTTTTAGTAGAAAGCCTCTAGGCTTTGGCATGAATGGGCTGGCATCTTCTTTGGCAAGGCTTCACCATACTTAGTAGTTATGCCATAATTGGCTATGGGCATTACTGAGTCAAACAAGCATGGATGAGTCAGCAGCTGAAATTATTATTTGAGTCAACGAAGAATGTCGAGAGATTTGATTCAAGACAGTGAAGGACCAAAATGTGAAAGAAAACTAATGCAGCTTGTATTAAAACAAAATTAGCCATCCTTGAGCTTTCTTGCACACTAATGGAGACTTGAATGTAAAGTATGTCTAAGTGGAGAAGAGTTGATCACAGTAAGGAAAACCATGTTGGGACTACACTCTAATATTTATGGGTAATTAATCAACATGGGGAGCCTTTTAGGAGTATTTTCTTTGAATAAGAATTAATTTTTAGTATGGAGAAAGGCTCATAGGCCCAATCCTTATTTAATTTAGCTGTAGTGCTCAAGCAATTTGATACAACAACAGAATGGAGAGCTTTGTTGTAGTTATGAGATTGATTAGGAAGACTTGTCATGTGCGTTATGAGAAGCCACACATGGAGTACATAATTGGGAAATGTGGATAACAACAAAGACAACTTCGACTAGTGTACAATAGAGGAACAAAACTCAAGATCGCACTTGAACAACTAGGGGGAAGGCAAAATTGTTGAGAGAGTTGTGAGGAGATATGTGTGTGTGTGTGCATTGCTGAAGAGAGGTAAAGTGTGCCTGTGTTGAATAAGAGAGCCAAGAGTTGAAATCTCTATGTGTTTAGGCTACTGAGAAGAGGTTGAGTGAGTTTGTGTTGTCAAGAGGAGGTTGAGAGTGCCTATGAAGAGGAAAAATGCCAAAAGAGCCTGAGTAGAAGAAGAAGGTAGAGAGTTGAGTGTATGTTTTTAAGAGAAGAGGGCTAAGTATAGTGTGTTGCCACAGAGTGTGTAGAGTGGCTTGAGTAGAGAAAAGGTTGTAGAGGAGAACATAGCTGAAAATAGGTAGAGAGGCTACCAAATACAATGATTATTATTTCCTTATTCAGTGTGGATTCGAACCGACATATAGGAAGTTGGTGCTTCGATATTAGTGGGTGTTTGAGGAATGATTGGGGTTGGTGCATTTGGAAAGTTCATGCTTACATAAATCCAATGAGAAACAAGTTGGTTCTTGCAACAAATCCTTGAAGTTGGTGTTTTACATGGTGCTTCTAGTGAGTTGATTAGGTGTCTACAAAAGGATGGACTTGGTGTATCTTGCTAGTGGGTGCTAGCAAACAATCAAATGGAGTTATTTCTTCATGTGAGTGGTGGATCACAAACATATTGATGTAATAGAGTATTTTCTCTTATTTTTACATCAATAACAAAAACAAGCTTTCGTGGTTTTTCTCCCATAAGTGTTTTAACGTTAAATATTTGTGTCCAATGTGTATGTTGGTCATGATATGCATGCATGTATTTATTGATATGGCTATTGTTATTGTTTGTTAATGGATAGTCACTCGTGATTGTGGTTTGTGCTACCAAGGAAGGCTAGGATTGGATATATTTTTGGACATACATGGCTTTGTTGATGCAAAATGGGTTGGAGATTTAGATTAGAGAAGATATACAAGTGGATATGTGTTTAAATTATTTGTAGGAGTAGTCATTTGAATGAGCAAGAGACATTCTATAGTGGCACTTTCATCTACAGAGTCTCAATACATGGAAACCACTCATGTCAGCAAGGAACAAGTTTGATTGTAGAGATTGTGTTGAATTAGGGGGTTGGTACAACGAATTATCAGGATAGATTGTGACAGCCAAAGTGAATTTTTATTAGCAAAGATTTTTTCTTATAATTCAAATAAAAAGCGTGTTGATGTTCAATATCACTTTCTAAGTGATATGGTTGAAGATAAAAAGGTGTTTTTGGCAAAGGTGGACACTCTAAAGAATGTTGCAAATGCATTGACAAAGTCTGTGAGCACTGAGAATTTTTCTTGGTGTAGAGAAATAATGGGCATTGCAGCCTTAGACTAATTACTAAGCTCTCTTTTGATCCCTGGTGTGGAAAGAAAATAATAAGTGGGAGAATTTTGGGTGTTATATTCTTTCCATCCGTCATATTTTATGTAGACCCAAGGATGGGGGTAAGCCCAAAGATTGTGGGAAAACATACCCATCGTTTTGCGCATGGTTTTTGGCATAGTGGTTTTTGCCAATGGTATTTGTAGATTCAGTCACGGGAACTACGATTATGTTCTAATCCAAGGTTAGTGGATTGGGATTTATGAATGCTTCAACATGTATATATATGTAATGTAATATTGAAAGGAATATAATGAAAAATAAATCTAGTATTCCTATTTTTGAGATCCCAGGGAAATATCCGTGTATATTTGTTTTATGTTCTCACCATTGTATATATATATTATATATATATATATATATATATATATATATATATATAATATATATATTATATATATATATTAACTTTTAACAATCGTTGGCAGGTAATTTTTGCATAGAGTTAAAACCTTCGACTTGAGAGAGAATTATACCTTCTTAGTGATTCTCAAATGAAGTTCAGAGGTTTATGATCATATATGCATTCATGACTTGTAGCTTACATGTTCACCATGTGTTTTATGAAATGTTTATTGTGTACTAGGTTTGTCTACATCAAGATCTAGTTCAAGTTTTAATATTTGGTATTGTTGTCATCTTAACCATGTTTATGGAAAGTTTCAGGCAGTTATGGGAAGGGGTCTAGAGGACAAGATGAAAAAGTGGCACAGATCTTGTAACCACATGCAAAAAAATAGAATATTTGGTTCATAACCATTAGAAGTTAGGCTTATGAGTGTGGTTAAAGCCTCATAATTGCATGCATGCATTTTTGTGGGTGTGGTTGGGGGTTAAGTTAGAGAAAAAGAAGTTCCAACTCAGAATATGGTCATCAAAGGTTATGGAACGACTTCAAGGTGATCTAATGCTCCTATTAGATATCAGTAAGTTGTCAGTTTATATGCCCCACTTCCATAACTAGAACATGGAGGTTAGGTCATGTCATAGTGGCACTCTGATTCACATTTACCTTGACGGATTGTAAAAGAGGGTAAATGTGGGGTGGAATTGTTACACCCTGAAACACCACACAAGGGGAATTTTTTGCCTAATTCAACCCCCCTACTACATTGATTGCATCATACAACAAATGGGATGGTCATGCAAAGAATATAACACATACTGAAAATCCTCCCACTTGTTATTTTCTTTGCACATAGGAGTCACATGAGTACATTATTAGTAAAATAGGGAAATAATTCCCATTATTTATAATCTATATTAGATTATTATAATTTTTTTTCATCCAACTTGATATTTTAGTGTGGAGAAAGTAGAGGAATCAACTCACAAGACCATTTTTACCAGTGAGACCTTCTTTCACAAATTGAGGTTTGAAACCTTCTAGGAGAATTTTGAGGCATTAAATGATATTTTTTGGGGGTAAAAATTTTATCCTTTAGATAAATTTCTCTTTTTCCTATTCTACACATAGACCTTTACAAAGGTGTAATAATTTCCAAATCAAAGTACATCTACAAAATTTACACCACTTGAAAGATGACACCATAATTCTAGAGGATGCCATGCCATCCCCCATTACTCATGGAATAATGGCTAGTCAGATAATGTAGGGTTTTGTTGGTTAGTGAAACTAACTCTGAACCTGGGTCCAAGCCCTCTAAAGCCAACATTGCTATAGGATGTCCTGTATTGCTATAGGAGAACCTGTATTGCTACCGGAGGGGTTCCGAGAGCCTTTTTAGGGTGGACATGGTGTCTTGAAGGCATGTAGAGGTGGATGAATGTAGGAGGGAGTAAATGAAAGCAGGGGAGGCCTCCTTGCTAAGTGTAGGACCCCTTGGAGGTCTGTCTTGCACCAAGATGAATGCCCACAGTTTCCTTAATTGTCAAAACACAGTGACTATGGAAACAGAGTTTTGGGAGCAGAATTGAAGGGTTGAAGGAGAAGATGGAGAAGTCCAAGTGGAGATGAAAGAGGTTCCCTCCCCTACATATCAACACAACCCTCTAACTAGCTAGATGTATGCATCAATTGATCATTAACATGATGATATAAACTATGATGGAAAAGATGAGTTGAATTTGAATAACATCTATATTATGCCACAACACTATTTTGATCACTGAACTAACTCCTAAGTTGCATAAATTAAATATGAAGATGGACAACTAACATCTATTTGTTTCCCAGAAATCATAAACAAAATGTTTTTAAACTAAGATTGTAAATCCTTCGAACCATTCTCCCACAAGAGAGGTGATAGGGAAGACTCCAAACACAATTTTTTATAGCTTAACATCTATTAGAATAAAGGAAAGGCATCAAATACATTAAACTAAGAACAAGACAAAGATACAGAAGAGGGACCAAAGCCCCTGGATTAGGCCCAAACACAAGGGTTTTAGCCCTCTAAAAATAGCTTAGATGTAGCTTAATAACCAACTTCTCATTATCAAAAAATAGTGGTCTCATACATCACGTGAAAGCCAACAATGACAATGTCAAGCCCTGGGCTCAATAGATACTCCTAGCTGAATCAAAAGTCTAAATCCTAATGAACCTTTCACGTCATTTATTTATACAAAAGGGTAGTTGATAGAAGCTCCCTTGAAAATAAGAGTGATTCCCTCCTTGATCTCGAACATTTCAGATCTTGTCCTGCTTTAGCTTCTCATGCACTCGGAGTTACTCGGTTGTCAGTGAATTCAAGCTTGTGAGTGAGGATTTGGTGATCTCAAGCTAAGTTAGAGAGCTAAGATGGTGGACAAGCCTCCCTAGATTCCCTCTTGGTTGTCTTCATCAAGCCCCTACATAGTAAATGCTTAAAAAATGTTTCTTTTTTCCTGCAATTTAATCGCATTAGGCCACAAACTATGACAAACACCTTTTACTCTTCTTTCTAAGCATATTACAACAAAAAATGTGAGTTAGTGTGAGAAAGGGATAGTTTTAAGGTTGGAGGATAGCATAATGAACTTCAAGATATATGTATAGATGGGACTTGTCACAACCAACAAATCATGATTCCTTGAGAGGAAAATACATACCTTGAATGAATAATACCCTAATGTGATGGTTGAGAAGATGAAGGGTCAGGGTGTGTTTATAAAAAATGAAGGAGAAAAATCATTAAGGAGATTTTTCTTTTTTCCTTTTTGTTGTGAGAATTACTCCATTATTCTTCTCATACACTCATTTTTTCCTCTGTCACTTGGAAATTTGAATTGACATGAGAATTGTGACAACTCATATCACAAGAATTGAATCTATTGTAGTATTTTTTATTTATTTTTTTATGCAAGGGCATCATTTAATTTCATCCATTTTACATTATTGATTTCTAGAAAATTGAGTTTGTTTGAGTGGTGAGTTGTGTGTGTGCAATAAAGTTTTGTTGTCAAGTAGAGATCGAGATCATCCAGAGGATTGAGAGTTAATAGTTGATGATGATGATTTCTTTTCTATTTTAGTTGATTAGATCTTATATTTTTCAATCTAAAACAAATTGTAATTAATTGTGACTATGTATTAGTAAAATAGATGGCATCTGCATGTAGGAGAGAAAAGTGTAGGTTTTGTATATACTATTCCTATCATCACATGATATAAATCTTAATTTTATGTGTCAAGCATTATGTGCAGGGATTATTTTCCATCGTGGCAGAAGCAATGTCGGTGTTAGCATTAAAATATGAGAAAACCCCTATAATTGTATAATCTAATTTTTCATTTTGAATGCATTATTATATGACGCAAAGATCATAGTTTTGCAGAGTTTTGAATTACAATAGAGAGCCAAGTTCTCTATTCGTTGTCACAATTATATAATATAAATTATCCATTAGATATAGAAGGGTTTTGTGTTTTTCAGGTTGAATCGAGGCTCCTCAAAGAAAGAGGTTATTCTTTCACATTGCGAAAAGGGGATCCATAAAGGTTTGATTGTATTCTGAAGTCACAAGGGTGATTGATATTTTATCCATTGAGTGTTAAGAATGTGGAAATCACATCCTTTTTAGGGGAAAATGTGATGGAACGTGCGCTAGTACAAAATAACTAATTAGCTACTAAAAAAACAACTAAATTTTGCAATATAAATGACCATTTTTCAGTGGGTTACCAGCAGTAGCTAATTTACAGTATATTATAATGCAACCAACTTTTAGTCATTTTAGCCTAGTCATTAATTGGTTTCCACAAGTTTACCATCTAGTATATTAATTTGGTCATTAATTTTTCATTGGTTTAGTCATTAATTGTCACAATTAATGACCAAATATACAAAAAAATATATTACTATATGAATCCTCGAGAAAACTGATTAATGACCAAATAAATATGACCAAAATGTTGGTTGTGTTATAAGATACTGTAAATTAGCTACTAATAGTCATATATATGCAAATTTTAGTCATCATTTAAAACCAATTAATGACCAAAGAAATATGACTAACTTTTAGTCGTGTTATAAGATACTATAAATTAGCTACTGATAGTCATATATATACAAAATTTAGTCAACATTTTAATAAAAAATTTATCATTTGCATTAATCATTTACCTTTTTTTGGTATTTTCATATTCATTATATAAACGACTGATTTAGTAGTTTCTATTCATTTCATTTAATTTCATTCATAATCATTATAAACAACTAATTTAGTCATATATTAACTTTATTTGTGTTCATCATTAATTAATATAAACTACTAATTTAGTAGTTTTAGATTGATTTTATGTGTTCATTATTAATCCACATAAATTAATTAGAATGATTTTGTGACTAAATTTAAAAAGAAAATGCCATACAATGTCCATGTTTATCTAATATGATAATGCAAAGTTACATATGTTTATTACAAAACTAAATAATATCAAGTGCTAATAAAAATAATTTTAACCATACAAATTTTATTATATAAAATATCAAGTATTACAATATGAGTTTCCAACTTAATATCAGTTGGACAACAATTTACACATGAAATATTGTTTCATCATTTCAAAACATTATCACTATGTTGCCAAAGCATTGCAATTGAATTCACCAACTCTGAAAGCTTTTCCATTAGTCTCTATGAGTGTGTCTTATGCAAGATATTTTCTCTAAGGGTATCATTAGACAGATTCTCTTCTCTCTCTCACTTTTCATTTGTCACTCCAATGTTATTGTTCTCCTTTTTCTTCAATTGCTGCTTCTTACCATCAATATTGGGTTACTCTCTTAAAAATGAAAGAAGATACAATCTAGAGTATAAGACATGAAAGACAATGAATACTTGAATATAAAATAAAGTAGACTATAAAATATTTATACGACATATACCTCAACATTCGGTAGTGGCCATTATGCAGCTAGATGACCTATATAAACAAAGCAAATAAAATGTCACCATAGAAAATAACACCTTAGGAACTTAGTATTCCACCTTCAACAAAACCTTAGGCACTATCATACCAACTCAGTTACATGTTAAAAATATTAGGCAACAAATAACTTGTGAAAGCAAATGCAAAAAAAAAAAAAAAAAAAAAAAAGTGTTAAAAATATCCTTATTGCTTGTTCTAAAAGAGTCACGTTCCTTAAATTTGGATATTCTTTTGCCCACAGTAAAATTTACTCGCTATTATGACCTATGTTTTTAGGATCATGAGATTGATCCAACATCATATTGGATTGTGGAGACAAAATAATTCAACTTTCCAAGATGAGTACCTCACTTGGTTGAATGAAGGTGCTAGTTGTGAGTAGTGTCAAAACCTTAGGGAAGCAAAACACTAAGGCCTAAGAAAATATATGACCACTTGTCCACTGAAAGAAAAAATTTCAATCCCATAATGGCCTTTGGGAGTACATTTCGTTGGATGGATATCACACTCTTAGAGATGATTGTCTAATACACTAAGTGTACATATATTGTCACAATGCCCCTCACAGTCAAACCCTATAGTTGTGTCCTATAATATTAATCATATTATACTATTTAATTATAAATTATGACTATTAGATGATTATTAGTTTGAATAATTAGTTTGAAATTGTGTTTTTAGTATTTTTGTATGCATGAAAATATTAAAAAAAAAGCACCTTTTGTGACTAGTTACTTTCGAGTGAATCTAAATACACAAGAAATTATGGTTCCTCTATGTTTCTCTATCAGTTATCTGCTCATTTTACCAATTTCTCCCATGTCATCTATTGCTTTTAGTTTATTCCTCTTTGATGACATTTATCCTCGATGTTTTTCTGCGCCAAAGGGAAGCTCCACAAGTAACAACCAAAAAGTAGCCTCAAATATACTATTGGGGGCCAAAATGCAGTGATTATATGACAAGCCAAGAAGAATTGCACGTTAATCATATTCCCTTTAATAATGATTAATAATTTTTTTGCATGATCATGTAATAATAAAGTGTCAAGTAGGTACATTTAAAGTTAGTCATCCATCAATATCACCTTTGAGAGTTCTTAGTAGTTAATACTTCCTATTACGCACACAGTAGTTCACCAACTTTAAGGATAGCAATATAAACACAACAAAAATGAAATTAAAATAAATTCTAGGAAGTCAAATGCGATTAATCTTGAGCCAAGAAAATACCAAGCCCTTCACATTAGCAAGGCATACGTAGGCACTAAAACGGAAAATCCTTCCATTGCATCATTTTCATATTTTCTTTAATTTTTTTAATTGAGAACATACCTTTTGAAAAAAAAATCATTGAAAAGGGTCTCAAAATGCTAACAAATGCTCGAGTAACTGTTGTATCAATTAAATAGAAAGGCAATCATTTGATATTCTTTTAACTTGCAGAATATATTGAATAATATGAATCTTTCTCATCCCTTGCTCCTAATCAAATGTTAATCCATGGATTCCAGTCAAGTAATCAATTCCCGTCCAAGACAGTTAAGATATCACTTTGGATAAGGACTTCCAGAAGCATTGGGATAGTAGAAATGGAAATAACTAGGAGGAAAATGAAGCACTTTAATGGGTGCTCCAAAATATTTGAACGCAACTGAAAATTATTTTACACTCCCTACAGACATTTTAAAACAAAAAGAATTCAACTGCATCTCATTTATTTTCCACCTTTATGTAATATGTAATTCTTTGAGCAAGAATAGAGCATTCATAAATATTGTCCTGAAAGTGGACTCTTCATAATCCTAATAAGTTGGGCTCTAACAAATAAAAAATTTCATGTAGTGAATAAATATTACATGGTAGATTTCAATGATTAAAATGAAAAATTTATTCTTAATCTCATTACAACAAAAATAAATTCAACCCTAACTAGTTGGGATCTAACAAATCAAGAATTTCATGTAGTAGACTAAAATTACATGGTAGATCCCTATTATTTGCAATGACAACTTTATTTTTGATCTTATTACAACATAGATAAATTCAAGAGTACATACATATTTCCTTATCTAAGACAAACTTTGAACACATTCCCAAATTTCATAGAAATATAATGATATGATTTACATGTAGGACATGAGAAAGCTATCTACATCTAGCACCCGTCAGTGGACAATAATGTTATTGAGACACCATCTCATGTCATTAGAATCATGTAGATAGATATTATTATAGAAATACCTTGCAACACTTATTCAACACTACCTTTTAGCTTCAAATTCATCAATTGATTTACTTTAGTAGAAAATTCTAGTGGGATTTCACTAAATACAACCTGACAAAATCCATTTATGATGGTTGTCATTGCCTTCTCTAGATCTATCCCCCTTTGGAAATAGAATAACTGATGTTCCCCAATTTTTGAGGTACTTGCTTCATGTTCAACATTGGATATTGGGTTCTTCACATGGAAAAGGTTGCAAATATTAAATGTATAGTGGAAACAAGCACGCAATTCAAGGTTGCTCCTAAACTCTCTTGGGTGAATTATAAAATACCATCTACTTAAAAAATGATATATGGTAGTAACAAAAACCTACCCAAGATCCCACATAAGAATTAAAAATGTTTCAAATAGGAGATGTCTTAAACAATGTTAACTATTTAATTGCATAATCACACTAAAATAGACATATCTTTAAAATGTTGAAAAGTGTGGAAAAAATGGAGTTCGAATATTATAGTTACATCAGGGTAGATATAGCTATGTGAAATGTAATTTCTATATGACATTTGAAATATAATTTTTTAGTCATTTAAAAGACTAACAATCTTTTATCTTTGGTTAATAACTTAATACTCCACCAAAAAAACATTGAATTGGCTTTTCACCAACCAAGGGGAAATTTTAAACCAGTGTGAAAATGCTTACTCATTCCCCCTCTATATTTCTATGCATAGTAAGATACAATCTACATGAGTTATAAGTAATAAGACGTTTCCATGTTATATCAAGACAAACGTTTTCTCATCTCATTGTGGAGTACCAACGAAGGTATGTTTTGATGATTATTTCAGTATCTTTTCATTAGGACTTATAAGCCTTTTTGCATCATAAACTTAGAAAATGATAAGGAATTATAACAAAACATGTGAGATTAATATGCAAAACAAGAACGCTGGCAATTGTCGTTTCCGTGTGCAGAAGGGAGGAAAAACGAAAATTTTTCATTCTAAAGGAAAAGAAAAAGACAGATTAACTTTTGTCCCTTCGACGGGAGACAGCATGCAAACCAGATCAAAACGGATCAGCCCGGGAAATGAAGCGGAGATATCAGCTCGGCGCAGAAAAGAGAAGAAATGACTTAGGGTTAACGATTCTGCGAATCCCTCGGGATCCTTGATCCTGAGGGATCGTTGTTTTATCTATTTCTGCATGTAGATATCTCCGTCATCACCCTTATATAAGGGGTAGCACTGTTAGCTAAGAGGGGTTGTTAGGATTTTATGTAATTTCTTTTAAAGATCAAAACTTTGATCATCATGTCCTGTTAAGAACTGCTCTACTGTAATTTTACTTAATGCATTAATACAGACTTGGTTACTCTTTTATCTTTGAGCCTGGAATAACTTCAAGCGGTGTACCCCTTGAGGCTAAGGGCCCGGCCCTGGAGGATACTTGCTCTTGTACCATTACGCGTGGTTTCTGTGTGGTTTGCTTATCAGCGTCATCGGGTAATCTGATGTGTTTTATAAATTTTATGTCACATGCTTTGTTGTGTTTAATCCATTAAGGTTTCTAAAAACAAAAGTGTTGTATTGAAGCTGCATCATAATATTGTTCTTTTAGGTGTTGATATAATATGGTTAGTTTCTACAGGATACTGTTGTTCCATTACAGATTTTTTGTGTTATGCGATTGTTCCTTAACATTACAGAATTCCTCTTGGAAGCTCTGTTCTCTGTGATTATTGGATTCTTGAATACTACTGTTCCATCTTGAGAAGCAATCGTATTCTTTCTAATCAAAGTGACAAGTGAATCAGATTACTATTTGAGTATGTTGTGTTTATATGGTTTTCAATGTTGTTCCATCATATATTGGTAAGCAGTGTTGTTCCATTTGTGTGTACATCTTTAAGAGTGAAGGATTGATGTTTGGTTATGACTAATGCAAGTGATTTGATAGATTTACGGCTTGTTAGGCTTGGTTGCTGCTCTATTCCTTGATTGCTATTGGATTTCCGAATTGTTGTTCCATTTCAAATTTTTTGTTCCATTTTAGATTTGTTGTTCCATTTTAGAATTGTCATTCTATTTCAAGGTTGATGTTCCATTTCATTTTTTTCGATTTTTTTGTCATTCCATTTCTTGGTATTGGTGTGAAGGACGATCTCAGGCCGTAGTGAGCATCGGCATCTGCTGTCCAGCTCCCAGACCCCCGATCTGTTCTCTGATTTCTTTTCCATTAGTTTCTAAAGGGATGGGTTATCCCTACCGAACCCTTGACTGATAAGCTTCTTAATATCTGAATGTGTGATTTAGTCTTTTGAAGTAGTTAAGTTGTAAGCACGCATCCATTTACTCTTGTATTTTCAAAAAACTGTGCTACTAGCATTACTCTGGCAAATGATAAGCTTCAGACTGAGACACTATTTGAAATAGAAAAATGTTCCCGGATTGACATATTAATGTGAGGTAACTAGAGGTGAAAGAGACCCTTTTTATAGCTCCACATTTTGGCACCATTGCCGGGGAAAGAGTGTAGCCATTTGTTCTTTTTCTCAGAGTAGTGTACGAACCTGCTAGGGAAGAATTGGGTTTTGAAAATGGAAGGTAAGAACCTACGTGTGGAGCATGTAAAAGCCCTGCTCCTTTGCCCGCTTTCCTACAGATTTGCTGTTGTTTGTTTAAGTAGGATTTAGTAGTTAATTTGACTGCATGACTAAGCAGAAAAAGCTAGAAAAAAATTCCAAACCTCTACCAAAGCCATAAAAAGCTAAGGGGCCGGTGACCCTTGGTTGATCAACCTTCATAAACGAAATCTACAAGAAAGTCGAATCTCAGCCCTCAGTAGGACCCAGGAAAGTTATTTCTAAACAGCCTACTAGCTCCCTTCAGGCCTCATGTTCACCATCTGTAGCCTCTGCTGAGGTGCATAGTCAAACTGAAGAGCAGGACTTTCAAGAAATTGAAAATTCTACTCCAGAGCTATTGTAGGAAGGGAATTTCAGTAACCTTTGTGAAGGAGGAGGAGAGACAAGGGAAACCGAGGAACCGAGATCTCCTCTTAGGAAAACTCAGCCATTGAATAGCCCAAACAAAGGAAGTGCTGCAAAAATCACCGTTGAAGAAACCCAATCTCCTCAGTCAATAGTCCCAGATAGAGGAACTGCTATTAAAACTATTCCTATCAAAGCCATTCCCTCTCAACCTAGGAATACCCTCCTAGATATCCCATAAGGTTATTGGCATATATTTGACCCAATGGCTAAAAACCAGCCAAACACCCAAACCTCTACATTACAATACCCCATAGTGGATTCTGCAGCAAATGCCCCCATGAAAGCAATCCCTCTTCAACATAAACCTACATTCCACAGGCTTACATCAGAAGACCCGGATGCATTTTTATTTGAATTTGATGTACTGTGCAGGGGATATGATTACACCGCTAACCCCCAAAAACTGGAACTATTTCCCTCTATGCTAAAAGGGGCTGCTTTAAGATGGTTTATGGGATTAGGTGGTGGGTTTATAAATAACTGGGAGCAAATGAAAGAATCTTTTCTAAAAATATATCAGGACTATTGTAGATCTAGAGAACTAAAGGATGAAATATTCTAGATGATAGCTAGACCAAACAAAACATTAGAAGAGTATGTGGAATGTTTCCAGTATAATCTACAAATATCTCCCTATGCATCACTGTCTTTACCTGATAACATGTTGAAAACAACATTAATAAGGGGCATGAAGGAACAATGGATCAAAACATTAAACATCATGGGAAAATGAGATATTTATCAAGAAATTTTTGCTGACATTATTGATTTATGTATCAGGAGCCCGAGAGGCAGCACATGAGTAAAACCAGCAGAACATGATCGGTTTGTAAGAGATAATAAAATCTCGTCAGAAGGAGTAACGAGTGTGGAAATTGGAAATTTATTGGAAAATTTTAAAACTGATATACTAGGGACACTGACTACACAATTGAATATTTTGCAGGCCAAGCAGAAGCAAATGGAGGCAGAACAGAATTTGGCAATCTTCTGTCCGAGATGCAGGAAGAAGCACAGCCATAAGGAGTGTCGACTGGATGCAGTCCAAACATGTGCCATATGTACAAAATATCACTCTACGGAAAGTTGTCCCTCACTGCTTGGACTGAAAGTAGTATATAAGGAAGCAAAAGAAGAGCCGGGATCAGTGTATTTCCTCAACCAACGTCGTCAGTGGTAGCCGTGACAATCTGGTATGTTTCTAGACCCAACTTCTTCTTTTCAGTCTCCGCAGTATAACGCTCAACAATATAATATGTGGCAAAGTCAATTCCAGCCCCCATTTCCAAACTAGACACCACAGTCGTTTCCTTCCTCAAACCCGTGGTTGAATTAGGCAAGCCAATCTGGTTGGCCGAACCATCCTTATACCCCACCATATTGGCAAAACAACCCATACCCACCACAATGGACTCCCCCTACTTCACAAAGCTCAGCTTGGCAGACAAACTAGCAGAGACCAATGCATCAGCCAGTAGGAACTATTCCTCTCCCTCAACCTACACTGCCAGCTTAACAACAAAATCCCCAATCTAATCTAAGACCGCAACTCCCAGCCCAACCCAACCCCAACCCAAATAACAGACCAGTCCAATCTCTCCAAATCATAGAAACACCAAAAGTAGGAGCCGATTTGAGGGAGTGTAATGATCTTCAGTTAAAATCTGGGCGTATTATTCAAACCGAGGGAGATAAGACAGTTCAGGTTGAAGATTAGTTACCCAGAGAACATCTGTCACATGAAGAGGATGTGAATAAAAAACAAACTCATAATCAAGCAACCACGTCCTTTCCCCCATTCCTAGAATGATTAGTCATACCTCAACCTATACAACAGCCTGATTTTGACATTCTGGGAGAATTACAAAATTTGTACATAAAAATTCCATTCCTCCAAGCCATTCAAGACATCCCGATATATGCAAAAACTATCAAGGAATTGTGCATAAAAGGACCAAGGAGGAATATAACAAATAATCCAACAGTCCAAGTAGTTGGCACTCTATCTGACTTATTATCAGGAAAAGAAACACCCATTAAATACAAAGACCCTGCCCAATGCCTTAGTTGATCTTAGAGTTGTAATCAATATCTTAACAACCACTACTTGCCAAAAGCTAAGCATTACATCTGTAGAACCCAACTCTACTTTGTTAGAATTGGCTGACCGATCTGTGGTTAGGTGAGAGGGCATACTACATGATGTCATGGTCTCTGTTGACTCCTAGGAATATCCAACCAATTTTCTGATAATAAATCCCAAAACCCGACTTGATGGACATCCATTGATTTTAGGAAGACATTGGCTCGCCACTGCCAATGCCTATATTAGTTGTCGCCAAGGAAAGATGATCATAACCAAGGGAACAAATCTCAAGAACTTGGTTCTATGCCCCCCAGCACAGCCAAGTGTCACAATAGTCAAAACTAATAGGCACCATGTATCATATCTTACTGATAACATTAGATCTCCATTAACTATAAAAGAAGCACTTGATTTCAAAGACCAAATAGAAGACGATGCCATCAATAATTTCATTTGTCAAACTGAACTCACATCTCGCACACAATGTCATATGATAAATGTAGCATTTGATAACGAATTAGAAGAAGATCCTTTGAAAGATACACATGATCATACAATCCATGTCACCTCAGTTGCAAATAGTAAAATTGTGGAAATCGAACCAGGAAAAACCTTAAACATTAATGCCAACCTCACATCCGAACAAGAAAGAAAGCTCATCCATGTGTTAAGGAAATATAAAGAAGCATTTGCATGGGACTACCCTGATATGAAAGGAATTGACCCCCAGTTATGTACACACCACATTTACATAGAAAAAGATGCAAGACCTGTTCGATAGCCTCAGAGAAGACTAAATCCTCATCTAAAAGATGTGGTAAAAGCTAAACTTCAAAAACTTTTAGATGTTAATTTTATCTACCCTATCACTGATAGTAAATGGGTCTCCCCGCTTATGGTGGTACCAAAAAAGAATGGGAAGTGGAGAATCTGTGTGGACTACAGGGAGCTAAATAAAGCAACACAAAAAGACCACTTCCCTCTCCCATTCATCGACCAAGTATTAGACACTTTGGCAGGAAAGAAATTATTTTCTTTCCCCGATGGCTTCAGTGGGTACAATCAAATACAGATTACCCCTAAAGACCAAGACAAAAATACTTTTACTTGTCCTTGGGGAACATTTGCCTACCGAGTTTTACCTTTTGGCTTATGCAATGCCCCTGCCACATTCCAAAGGGCTATCCTTAGCATTTTTGCAGACTTAATAAATGAAGGACTTGAAGTATATATGGATGACTTTACTCCATACGGAGATGAGTTTGATCTAGCACTGGATACACTAGAAAAAGTCCTACAACACTGAATTTCTACCAGGCCTTGTTTAAGCCATGAAAAATGTTATATGATGATGACGGAAGGACTTATTTTAGGACACTATATTTCAGCAGCTTGCATTCAGGTAGACCCAGCCAAAATCCAAATACTTCTGCTCATTCCTACTCCCACCACTCAAACAGAGGTACGTAGCTTTCTTGGATTTTCTGGTTATTACAGAAGGTTTATAGAACATTATTCATATGTTGTTGCACCTTTGTATGCACTAAATGGTAACATTGATTTTCTCTGGACAGAAAAATGTGAACGTGCTTTCAAGGATTTGAAGAAGCTCGTATCCACATCCCTAGTCCTTCGTGGACCAAATTGGGATTTTCCATTCCAGATATCATCTAGTGCCTCAGACATAGCCATTGGAGTGGTCATTGGGTAGGAAGAGGATAGAAAACCATAAGCAATTTATTACATTAGCAAAAATTTATCCCCTGCTAAATTAAACTACACTGTTACTTAAAAAGAATTTATAGCCGTAATACATGTTGTCAATAAGTTCAGACATTACATTATTGGATATCCTGTTATCTTGTACACAGATCATCCTGCCATAAAATATTTAGCAAACAAGCCTATCACAAATGGCAGAATAACTAGATGGTTGATTTCATTGCAGGAATTTGATATTACAATCAAGGATCGACCTGGAAAAGAAAATTCGGTAGCTGATTTCCTCTCAAGAATGCCAAAGCTAATTGATGCAGCAGCAGTTGAAGATCAATTTATGGACGAGCATCTCTTTGTTGTGGTTGTTCAAACACCCTAGTATGCTGATGTTTCCAATTACCTAGCGGTAGGTAAATTACCAAAGCATCTAACCCCTAATGAGCGAAAACATATTGTTTAGCAAAGTACTAGATTTTCTTGGATTGGGGGCTATTTGTTTCACACAGGGGTAGGCATGCATATCAGGAGATGCATTCGAGAAGATGAAATCTTTGACATTTTGAAAGCCTGCCATGACCAACCATGTGGTGGACATTCTGTTGATCGCAGAATTGGACATAAAGTACTACAAACAAGGTATTATTGGCCCACGATTTTCAAAGATGCAAAGAAGTTTGTCCAAGCCTGTGACAGTTGCCAGAAAGCGGAACACCCTAGTCAATCTGATGAGATGCCTCTGAAACCACAGCTAGTCATCGAACCATTCGAGCAATGGGTTCTTGATTTCGTTGGACCAATCAACCCATCATCAAACCAGAAAACATATATTTTGGTGGCAACAAAATATGTCACCAAGTGGATTGAAGCAGAGACATTGCCAAGAGCCACAGAGGACTCTGTCATACAGTTCATGTTCCATCTATTTGTACATTATGGCCTTCCAAGAGAGATAATTACAAACAGTGGACCACAGTTTGCTAAAACAGAATAGCTGCAACACTTAAAAACTATCATGTCCAGCATAAAATCACTACTCCATACCACCCACAGGAAAATGGGCAAGTAGAAAGCAGCAATAAAATAATAGAAACAATCCTAACGAAAACTATTGCATCACATAGACGTGATTGGGCTCTGTTGATGCCTCGAAAATCGTTGCATCAACATTGGGGGATAACCACCCGGTTCGGACCTTAATACAACTCTTTTTCTATTTGGGATGGTGGCTCCGACTGGATATAATGGGACCAATTTCCTAGTAATGAATAAAAGGGGTGGATGAATGATTGGTTTTCTAATAGGTGATAATGAATGGAGGACTTAATCTATAAGCGAAAACACAAATGACTATTCTATCCCGGGAAGCTTCTATTCTTAAGTGCAACGTTTGATGATCTTTGTTCGTCAATAGGCATATAGATGACACTATTCAATAAACATAGACATTCATTTAAATAATAATTTCTTCATTCAAATAGTTGAACAAAGTAATTAATAAAACATTGTTACACTTCTCTTTTTATATTATTGATACATGTATGATTAGAAGAAAAGCAAGCTGTAAACATCCAGTAGTGGAAAGCATAAAGATTGTTGTTAAAACACATGCATATATTCAATAATAGCAAGAATAATCAAATAACAATTCACATAAAAAGAATGAATTTAGACATAGATAATAGTACCATACGAGCTACAAATCATTCCCAACATCAATCGCAATTCAAATTCCTTCTTCCGACTCAGAAATACTTTTAAATAAAGGCAGTAGTGCACATCCACATAAAAGCTTCGTTATCCAAATTGGAATAATTGGTCCAGTTTTCATAAAAGAATATGCCTAAAGTACAGTAGTGCAACTTCAGGCTTAAGTCATATACAAAAAACTTACGACCCTTTTTAAATACATGAAAGGGTCTATAAATACTAAATTAAACTAACAAACTACAAAATTAAAATGCTACTAAATTGGTATAACTTAATCTTGAATATCTCCCCCACAGCAATCTGGTAGTCGGCAACATGATTCATCATTCTGGTTGTTTGCCTTTTGACCTGAGTTAGCATATCGCTAGCATTGGTTCCACTTCTTGAGGTAGCTAAGACGAGAATTGATTTGAGTAGCATAGGTGGCATCGTGTATATCGGGAAGGATACACCCGATTGCATCCGTTAAGCACTTGAGGCCGGCTCTCTGGCTGTGTGTTTTAACTAGGAACAACCAATAGGTGTCCCAAGTTAAACTTTTAATCCATGTGATCAATCTCCCATTCTTTTCTAGTTCTTGGTAACATGATTTCTCCAATGTTTTGGCCAATAGTAATTTACTTGGTGTACATTGAGAGATCATGTTAGATAATAGAGAGTACTGTTAATCAATTCAATCAAATTGTTCGTAGATAATTTTCATCTAGAAACCGCTCTCTCTCTGCCTTCATCAATTGGGACTGTCACTCCATGAATAGAATTTCTTTATGGGATTCTAAGATTTTAGGTAAGTTCACTACCTATCCCTCATTAATGTCCTACCAAGTAAGAAATCCGTTAAGGTCTCATCGGCCTGCTCTAAGTCTTGTATGGCATCAACTGATTTATCTATTATAGATGTTGTTATGTGTCACAGAGGTTCAACTTGGGCAATTTTATGACACAACAATCTTATTTGTGTTATCAGTGCCTTATTAATCTATATCGCCTCTCCTCTGAAATCGGCAGGCTGGGAAGACTCTTGAACTTTTCTATTTGAGCTGATAATTGAGCAATTTGCTCATATTTTGTCTTTACCATCTATTCATTCATTGTCTTCAATTTTGTTATTGCCTCTGATAATTATTTCTATCTCTAAATTGCACCTGAATCTTCCCTCTGTTTCTCTTCATGCAACTGTTTGTTCAGTTGATTATTTAACTATTGCTACATGGACAATTGTTGTTGTAGTTGTTCTGCTTTTTGTTGTGCCTCTGATAGTTGTGTTTGTAATGAAGCAATCGTCTGGTCCTTTTCTCTTAACAAATTTCTCGCCTCTGATGCCTTGTCCATGGTGGCTGCCGAATAGGCTCCAGCATATTGGGACAACTTTGTCAGCTCATCGGAAGGATCGAATTCTTCCATCCAAACTACATTGGTTTTTACTGTTTGTTCAGGGAACAGGGAAGGTTGATCAATCCTTCTCCTTTTCCGCTGTCACTTTATTACAGGCCTGTGTTTTGGGCTATAGAAGACATCCAATGGAGGAATATCCTCCACCTGCAAAATGACTTGATCAGAAGGATCCTTGGGAATTATTTCTAATTTTGTAGTAGGGGGTAGACCGTTGGTTCCTTCGCTTGGAACCTCTATCGATGTTGTATCCTGTGTATTGGCTACTTTGAATGTATCAGCATCCCTCGAGCTCTCAAGATTGCTTATAATTGAATCAAATTGTTGCCATTCCTGGAGCAATCTTGGGTCAATTTGAGTGTCCACATTCACATCCTTGCTGCTTTGCTCCTGCTACCTTCTCTGTTCCTCCTCACGTATTCTCTCTTGTTCTTTCCTTTGTGCTTCCTCTCCATCTTTCCTCTATGCTTCCTCTCGTTCTTTCCTTTGTGCTTCTTCCTATTCTTTCCTCTATGCTTCTTCTTGTTCTTTCCTCTAAAGTTCCTCCTGCTCTCTTCTTTGGACTTCTTCAAAAATTTCTGATGTAGCAGGAGGTTCATTGGTAAGTTGTTGTTCAGGCTCACTTGACTGTATCATTGCGGCAGTGGCTAACAAATCTAGAGGCAGATTTTGCAACCTCTGCTCTCTAAGTCTGTTAAATTCAACTAACCCATCGTCGTGGTATCTCATTTTAGCTATCGCTTGCACCTGAAATAGTGACTCAGCCGAGGAGAATAGGTCATCAAACTCATCTTCTTTATGTTCAAATTTAGTGAGTTTGGCCTGCTGCAGAGCATTATAGATGAATTTGTTTGGATCAAAGGCTCTGTTAGGAAGATTGGTGAGCTTTATTATATTAATATTTTCCACCTCTTTCTCTGCATGCTTATAATCATGCAGAGTGTAGACGCCACATCTTAGAGGAAAAGGAGGCCAGACTTGCTTCTTTGAATTCCTCAGAATCTTTGTAGCTGATGCGGATGTAAGCTAATATGCTATTTCTCGAGCTCATAATTTGTCTGGTATATAGAAGGGAAGGATATGAGGCCTGGCCTGACTGCCGAAAACTCTTAGATAGGTAAATTTTTCTTCTCTGAACCAGGTTCCTAAGGTTGTCAAGTCAATATCTGCTTGAGAGGAAATCTTAGGGGCGGGTTTATTAAAAATTGTATAGTAAATAGGTAGCATGAATCCATTGCAGACTTGATATAGGTGGTGTTTATAATGGGCTTTCCACAACTTCTAGTGATAGATATGAATCAGCATGGGGTCCTGTGGAGTCCATCTCCACCCTAGCACAAGAAACTTGGAATTAAAACAGAGGGTGTCTAAGATGTAGACACTAAAGTAAAATGGAGGGATGAATCTATCAGTAACACGAGATTTGTTTCTGAACTCAAGAATAGTTGTTGCTAACTTATCAGATAACATATTCCCCTAGTCCATGATTTCACTATTGCATGCTGCTTTGATCAAAGGTACCATTTCTATGGAAAATTTTGAGGATTCATGCAACCCCCAAATTCGACACAACATAGCTCCAGCATAACAATAAGGAGAACACAAGGAATCGACAGAGTACTTACCCAAAGATTCATGTTTGTGTTTCGCCGGGTTCTGTCTCCATTCCCATATAGATTAAGTCCTCCATTCATTATCACCTATTGTAAAACCAATCATTCATCCACCCCTTTTATTCATTACTAGGAAATTGGTCCCATTATATCCAGTCGGAGCCACCATCCCAAATGGAAAAGGAGTTGTATTAAGGTCCAGACCGGGTGGTTATCCATCGATGTTGATGCAACGATTTTCGGGGCTTCAACAGGCTGCTAGATTACCTGAAGCACTGTGGGCTTACAGAACAACATGGAGGAGTACCACTGGTTACTCACCTTATCAGCTAGTGTTTGGAAAACAACCCATTTTCCCCATGGAATTTGAAATCCAAACATTAAGGATAGCACAGGAAGTTGGCTTAGACTTAACTGAGGCACAGATTAATCGACTACAACAGATCAATGAGTTGGATGAAATTAGGCTCTCTGCACTTCAAAACACTGCTCTGATCTAGCAGCAAAGAGCTAAATGGCATGATGCTCTCATTAAAAATAAAGTCTTCCACGAAGAAGACTGGGTTCTTTTGTATGACTCTAGGTTTCAGGACTTCCCCGGGAAACTCCAAACTCGTTGGTTGGGACCATATGAAATCCAGAAGGTACATGACAATGGTACCCTTACTGTAATCACTATTGATGGTTCTAGATATGCCTTCATGGAAAATGGCCACTGAGTCCGTCTCTATCGCAAACCACTCACTCGGGAGTCCTTCTACCAACAACTACGCCAAGATTCAGATATGGAGATTTTGGGGGAGGAAGAGAAGTCTTCCTCACCTGTAATTCATTAAGGAATTTACTTCTCTTTACAGTTTGTACATAATTTCTTGAGTTATTTTTTGTACATATCTTTGAAACAACATTTTGCTGTTATTGTTGTTCCTTTTCCAAAGAAACAACATTTTTTTATTTCTATTGTTCCTTTTCCAAAGGAACGACATCTTTGTGTTTTTGTTGTTCCTTTTCCAAAGGAACAACATTTTTTATTTCTGTTGTTCCTTTTCCAAAGGAACCACATTTGTGCGCTTTTGTTGTTCCTTTTCCAAAAGAACAACATTTTTTATTTCTGTTGTTCCTCTTCCAAAGGAACGACATTTGTGTGCTTTTACTGTTCTTTTTCCAAAGGAACAACATTTTTTATTTTTGTTGTTCCTTTTTCCAATGGAACAACATTTTTGATTTCTGTTGTTCCTTTTCCAAAGGAATGACATTTGTGTGTTTTTGCTGTTCCTTTTCCAAAGGAGCAACATTTTTTATTTCTGCTGTTCCTTTTCCAAAAGAACGACATTTGCGTGTTTTTGTTGTTCCTTTTCCAAAGGAACAACATTTTTTATTTTTGTTGTTCCTTTTCCAAAGGAATGGCATTTGTATGTTTTTGTTGTTCCTTTTCCAAAGGAACATCATTTTTTATCTTGGTTGTTCCTTTTCCAAAGGAATGACATTTGCTTGTTTTGTTGTTCCTTTTCCAAAGGAATAGCGTTTTTTATTACTGTTGTTCCTTTTTCAAAGGAACGGCATTTGCTGGTTTTGTTGTTCCTTTTTCAAAGGAACAACATTTTTTATGTCTATTGTTCCTTTTTCCAAAGGAACAACACTGGTGTGCTTTGCTGTTCCTTTTTCAAAGGAACAGTGTTTGTGATTCTTGATGTTCCTTTTCCAAAGGAACGGTACCTGTGTGTGCTGTTGTCCCTTTTCCAAAGGAACAACATTTGTGAGTTGTTGTTGTTCCTTCCCTCAAAAGGGAACACCACTTGTATGCTTTTTCTCTTGTTGTGAAACAACTTGTTCCTTTTGCTGTTCTAAATTGAGGATGCTTATTGCTCCTATTCTTTCAACTATTTTTGGAATACAGCTATGCACTTATATAATGGAAATAAAATCACAACATACTGAAATCAGTCAATCATAAATTGCTATCTTTATAAGAAACTGCCTTGAATTGGTAAGAGGATAGAAGGAGAGACATGCTTGTTCATCATCTTTTGCTCCCATTGTTCTACTAATTCAGCTCTGATTGGTTATTTGTATCATGTTGGTCCCTTTTAATCCTCTTTGATTATTATTCAGCAATAAGAGCAAAGGGTTTATATCTTCCTATTGGGATATTAAGACTTCTTCCACCATTCCTACTCTTAAGGAGTGTTGAACCACCCTTTGTGTATAAATAGGGAAGACACTTCAAGAAAAACATAGAAAAAGAGCAAACACGACGTATAAATTGTCAAATGCAAGATATGAAGTCTCATTAAGAGCTGGCCTACCATGATCATGAGTACGAAAGCGAAGTGGCATTCCCACTATGGCCACCAGACCAGGGATATGGTCCAAAAGGTATATCAAATAAACAACCCCTGGAATAGGAGGTCTCATCACGAGCCAGCCTGCCCACTATTTGCTCCTTCCTCAGGAGTGGCATTATGGCTAACTGGTCACCAAGCTAGCATAATGGCCTACATTTCGACATCACACAACATTCCCTAAGCATACACAAAGGACTATCTTTCCATGGGTGAAATAAACAAATCTGCCAAGGTTATGGACACTTGTCGGTAGCAGAGCACTATTAATGGTATTGAAGTCACATTATTTACACCAATAGGTAAGTTATTAGCACCCTTCTGTTTCTTATGCCGTGGTAATCAATTATATGTTATTTCCCCAACCATATAACACATGACTATATATTATCACCAATCATGACAGAACCATTAACAATGACCACATGAGACTCTCTATTTACGACGAATGTCTTATCCCCAACCTTGCATCATATCACTGCAGTCTCTTACGTATTAAAGCGATGCAACTCTACACCTCGATTTCAGTAATAGGCTGCTTTTTGTAAACATGGCATATTGCCATACGATGTTTCTTAAAGACTTTGTTGCAGAGCAGGCGCTGCTCCTTTATTTGATGGCTGGGACAGCCTATCACATTGTGAGGGGGGAGGTTAACTTCATCATTCCCTGGATTACGTGTCATCTCGTTATTCGGGAAGTTGTGTACTGGGGTATAACATGGCTCAACGGTATTATTTCTTTTTATTTTTTTGTTTTTTCTGCATGATTTGTTGTTCAAAGACATTTCCACTATATACGTTGCAGCATTAGAGTTTGAATGAGTTTTACGTCCGTCAGCTTCTCTATGTTTCAACAAACAGTTGTCGTTCCTTTGAGAAGTTACAATGAAACCATGGAAGGAAGATCAATTCGCAAAGAACTGCAAGTGTTAAGTATTTCGGCTGCTGCCCGAGAAATCCTAGCAAGAGCAGGATGGCTGACCTATCTTAACCACTTGCAGGAGTCTAACGAAATAGTGGCAATTGAATTCTTGCAGAACTTGCAAGAGGACTACTCCACAGTAAGGGGGAGATGCGTAGCAGTCACCGACGACATAATTGCAGAAGTCTCAGGACTGCCAGCCACTGGACCAGTATGGACATTAAAAAAGGAAAGGTTGCAGAAGATTATAGAAATCTTCCAGGATGAGGGGCAGAGCCTAACAATTCGAGGAAAGGGGGTTCTTCTAGCAGCACTAGGAGAGTCGTGGACAGAATTAGCAAAGACCATCCAAAGCTATATCACCTGTGAGGGAAGAAAAGACATGGTAAGACCACGACATCTTAAACTCTTAACTGTTCTAAAACAAAAATGCTCTGTAAATTTACCTACATTGTTGAATTCATTACTTCATGACGTTGCACGGAGCATGAAAAAGGCACAGCACATAGAGTCAGTTTTTAGTCATCATGGATTGATTCGGTTGATAGTCAACCATAGCCTCACCCAGCAGCAGAGAAGCTGGGAAGAGCTAATTTCCATTATAAATGGGGGGTTGGCCACACCACCCCCAAAATGGAAACATGTCACTAGCACACCTAAACATCCAGAAAAATGAAAACAGGTCACTAGCACACCCGAGCGTCCAGAAAACACAAGAAATCGGCAAAGCGGAAACATGTCACCAGCACACCCGAGCAACGAGAAAAGCGCAGGAAATAGGTCCGGCTAGCACAGCTACGAGGGGGGCTGGAGAAACCCCAAGAAGGCACTAGCCAATCAGTAGAAATAGAAGATGAGCAACCTCCACGGTCAAGAAAGAAGTCAAGGAAATAGAAATGCAGGAAGAAGAGGCAAAGAAATCTGCAGAAGCAGAAGAAAAAGAAGAAGAAGAAGAAGAGGCAGAGCAATCTGCAGAAGAAGAAGAAGGAAAAGAGGGAGAAGACGAGTAATCTGAGGAGGAAGGAGACAAAGAAAAAGAAGTCGAACAGTCCGAGCAGGAGGAGGAAATGGAACAGCAAGAAGGCAACCCATTATAGGACCCATTAGGGGAAGATGAATTGGCCAAAGTTTTGACCAATATGGGCAAATATGGCCAACCTTCCAGTCCATCAAACCTCCATGCCGAAGAGAAACCCGAGGAGAAAAACACACCCAAGGAATCACATGCAAAGGAGGCAAAAGTAGAAAATATGCCTGTTCATGATGAGAAGATGTCAGAAAATGTTGATCAGGAACAATTCGTTCCTAACCAGAAGGCGCCAAAAGAAAGTCCGGAGGAAATAAGGGAAGAAAAAAGAAATAACCCAAGAAATAACAGAGCCAATTAGGGTTCTTTCCCCAGAACAACCAGAGTAGAACAATGAAGAAACACCTCAGGAAGAAAATCAGGAAGCTAGCCATAGTCTAGACCACAGTAAACAGCCTATTGTTCCTTCTGAGGAAATGGTGGAAATAAGGGAATTGCGAAAGGAACAACAGATATTATTGAACATAATAGTCCAGCTCCACCAGCAAATTAGGATTCTAAAGGCAAGGAAAAGGGTAAAAGGGACTTCAGGAAGGAAAAATCTGGCCACTCCAGCAAAACCCCTTAAGGGCAAGGGGCAGAGGACCCGAATCCATCCTACTATTCAAAACCCCATCAAAAGCCAAGCTGTTGTTCCAAATGATGATAAGAAATAGACCGTTGTTCCAATTGAAAAGGAACAGCAATGGACTAATGTTCATGTTAAAATAGAAATGGATGAAATGTTGACCCATGATAAGGAAATTCAGACAGAGGCACCTCTTTTGGGAGTAATAAGGGTTCTAAACTCGAAGCAGCGCAATAGGAAAGTTCAGGTAAAGCTCCCGGCCTCCACTACTGCATGGAAAAGGGATCCAAAAATAGTAACCCTCCAAAAGGGTTTGAAGCAAGGTCAACAAGAAGCAGAAAAGCTTAGGGAGCAAACGGTCCCCCAAGAAAAATATGAAGAACTACAGCAGCAGCTGAGGAACGTCAATTTATCCGAAAGCAAGGCCTTCGAAGGGTGGAAAAAGGAACAAGAGAAAGTTGCAAAGGTAACTTGTAGGTTAGATGTAGTTATCAAACAGATGGATACCTTGTGTTCTCTATACAATGATGTCCTAGCATGTAGAGCCCCTGCTAAGAACTATGCCTTGTTTTTAATGGAAAGGTATTTGCAATTGAAATAAAGGCTGTTAAAGTAGGTGCTCCCATACAAATTAACACCATAGATGATTTCATAAGTTGTTGTAAGCACTACGGGGTAAAAGTTCAAAGACTATTGTGTGAATTTTATTTACATAACCTTGTACTAGAACAAGAGACCGAGCTGAACCATGGCCCTTTTGTTGGGGACATTCAGTTACGGGCATTTATTTCATTTGCAGTTAATCAAATTAAATGGCTCGAAGGCTATAATGCTTTTCAAAGACAAGAAAACGGATTAGATCTATGGATAAGAGCTGAGCCTAGGGATCCAGCACAATTATGGAGGAAACATAGAAACCTCATGAAGACTCCAGGAGTGATTGAAGCATTAGGACCCATGCATGAGGCAATCATTCGGCAAGGATTAGAATACTTTTCCTCTATCAAATACCCTACCATTGATGCAGCTAAATTTCGATATCGGATATCTAATTCGAATATCCAGCTTAGAGAACCATTTAAGTATGAGAATTTTAAACTAGCTGCCAACCGTTTTCCCCTCCATGGCAAAATTGTTTTGAGGGCAAGGCCATTCTGGTTAGGATATAGGTTCCGGAGTCCAATTATTTGGCATCCTGCACCCGGATACCAAGCCCTGTATGAGATGCCTGAGGGTCAGACAGGCCATTTCATTGACTACCTAGTTAAGCATCATGGTTGTAGGCCTTCACATGAGATTCCATCTCCAGCCTACTCGCTCACTGCCTTACATGTCAACTACAATGTTTTCATGAGGCCATGAAAAAGGGTAAGCAGGGGGGTGTGTGGAGTACCAAAGAAGGTATGTTTTGATGATTATTTCAGTATCTTTTCATTAGGACTTATAAGCCTTTTTTCATCATAAACTTAGAAAATGATAAATAATTATAACAAAACATGTGAGATTAATATGCAAAACAAGAACGCTGACAATTGTTGTTTCCATGTGCAGGAGGGAGGAAAAACGAAAAGTTGTCATTCTAAAGGAAACGAAAAATACGGGTTAACTGTCGTCCCTTCGACGGGAGATTGCATGCAAACCAGATCAAAATGGATCAGCTCGGAAAAGGAAGCGGAGATATCAGCTCTACGCAGAAAAGAGAAGAAATGACTTAGGGTTAACGGTTCTGCGAATCCCTCAGGATCCTTGATCCTGAGGGATCGGTGTTTTATCTTCTTCTGCATGTAGATATCTTCGTTGTCACCCTTATATAAGGGGTAGCACTGTTATCTAAGAGGGGTTGTTAGGCTTTTATGTAATTTCTTTTAAAGATCAAAACTTTGATCATAGTGTCCTATTAAGAATTGCTCTACTGTAATTTTACTTAATGCATTAATATAGACTTGGTTACTCTTTTATCTTTGAGCCTGGAATAACTTCAAGCAGTGTACCCCTGGAAGCTAAGGGCCTGGCCCTGGAGGACATTTGCTCTTGTACCATTACGCGTGGTTTCTGTGTGGTTTGCTTATCAATGTGATCGGGTAATCTGACATGTTTTATAAAGTTTATGTCACATGCTTTGTTGTGTTTAATCCATTAAGGTTTCTGAAAACAAAAGTGTTGTATTGACGCTGCATCATAATACTGTTCTTTTAGGTGTTGATATAATACAGTTAGTTTCTACAAGATACTGTTATTCCATTACAGAGTTTTCGTGTTATGCGATTGTTCCTTAATGTTACAAAATTCCTCTTGGAAGCTCTGTTCTCTGTGATTATTGGATTCTTGAATATTGTTGTTCCATCTTGAGATGCAATCGTATTCTTTCTAATCAAAGTGACAACTGAATCAGATTACTATTTGAGCATGTTGTGTTTATATGGTTTTCAGTGTTGTTCCATCATATATCGGTAAGCAGTGTTGTTCCATTTGTGTGTACATATTTAAGAGTGAACGATTGATGTTTGGTTATGACTAATGCAAGTGATTTGATAGATTTACGACTTGTTAGACTTGGTTGCTACTCTATTCCTTGATTGTTGTTCCATTTCCGAATTGTTGTTCCATTTTAGACTTGCTGTTCCATTTTAGATTTGTTGTTCCATTTTAGAATTACCGTTCTATTTCAAGGTTGTTGTTCCATTTCATTGTTGTTTGATTTCTTTGTCATTCCATTTATTATCTGTCGTTCCATTTCTTGTTATTGGTGTGAAGGATGATCTCAGGCTGTAGTGAGCATTAGCATCTGTTGTCCGGCTCCCAGATCCCCGATCTGTTCTCTGATTTATTTTCCATCAGTTTCTAAAGGGATGGGTTATCACTAGAGAACCCTTGACTGATAAGTTGCTTAATATCTGAATGTGTGATTTAGTCTTTTGAAGTAGTTAAGTTGTCAGCATGCATCCATTTACTCTTGTATTTTCGAAACATTTTGCTACTAACATTACTCTGGAAAATGATAAGCCTCATACTGAAACACTCTTTGAAATAGCAAAACGTTCCCGGATTGACATATTAATGTGAGGTAACTAGAGGTGAAAGAGACCCATTTTATAGCTCCACACTCAATAACTCTTATCTTATAGTTAGTGATGGATATGGCCTTTACAATTATGAGCCATCATTGTCATATATTATATTTAATGATGGATATAGATTTTAAAAGCATCAACCTTGTTTGTTATTTTATGTACGGTGAATTTAAATGGAAGTGCTCATAATTTTATTCAATGTTATCTTGTACAACTGGAAATAAAATGATGTGGGGGTGGTGTTTCTAGTGATTTTCAAACTTGTTTTAATTACCTAAATTTAACTTATTTAAAATAAATAGGGGTGGTGTTTCTAGTTATTTTCAAATTTGTTTTAATTTCCTAAATTTAGCCTATTTAAAGTAAATAGTTGCACTGACCATCTTATCTTCAAGTCAATAAATTTTCTTGAGGGCATCTTCATGACATCCACCATCTCTAAAAATTATGAA
The DNA here is from genome assembly GCA_000404065.3 of Pinus taeda. Taxonomy (NCBI): domain Eukaryota; kingdom Viridiplantae; phylum Streptophyta; class Pinopsida; order Pinales; family Pinaceae; genus Pinus; species Pinus taeda. Next base: position 71,390 of record APFE031645238.1, read on the forward strand.
ATATTAGTAGTATCTTGCACTAAATAGGGAATGTTGGAATAGAACCTTTTATTGTGTTTTTTACTCTGTGTCACAAATTTATTGATATTTTATGATTCTTGGTTTCAATTTCCATGCTAAGACTAGATCCATCATGCATGCTAGGAATTTTAGTTGTGTACACATCATATTTCTCACTTCTAATTGTATCAAAAACATAGTGTATGCACAATGACATGTAGTGACATGTGGGTGTCTATTTTACTCAATGATATGCTTGATTTTTTAACCCATTCCAATCCTGCCACAATGAAATTAAGAGAGACAAGGACACAATAAGCATTATCAATAAATGAAATTAGAGACTTTAGAATAAAACTCAAATTGTACTGGAATGTAAAAATAAGTATTTGCAGCTACCTGGCCACCGATGAGCATTGAATCACACTGTGAAAAATTCCTTGTACTATGATAATTTGGTTGCACCTACACTAATCCTTTATAGTAGTTCCTTGACTTGACTATAAATATAATTTTAGAAACAATCCTACTCCTGCAATTCTTCCCTATATGGATTGTTGGGCATGGGTAATGAAAAAGAAATTAACTCAGCGAAATATATAAATCACAGATAAAAACTAGACACAAACTATGGGTGGAAAAAGGCTTCAGCCTCATGGCTTCCTCAAGTATTCTCTCTCATTTTCATTCATCAAAAAAATTGAATATAGTGTTATAGGTAAATAGATGAGAGACAGTGTTCTCAAGATAGTGCGTGCTATCTTAGACACTTTTGGTTGAGATAATTTCTCCTTTGGTTGAGATAATTTCTCACCAGAGACACACCAATATAGGAGTTATCTAAACTAACTCCTATCTTAGAGGAACAACCCAAGAGTTAGGCACAAATTCCTAACTTGGAACATGTAATTTATTTATTTATTTTTGGATTTATTATTGTTTTATGAGAGAGGCTAACATTCCCCCCTTCAATGATAAATCCAAAATAAGAATGAGGAACCATCTTCCAAGTTCTCATGTTGATCCTCAAAAATATTGTCTGGAAAAACCGCCAAATCTGGATGCTGAAAAACTGCAATATGAAGAGATTGAGTTAGTTGCATGACTGATTCCTCTTAGAAGGACGCTTGACAACTCCATCATCTGCCAAGCCGCAAAAGGATCCAACTGTCCTTTGCTTGAAAACAACATCCCGTGTCCACTGGCACAATTTGATGAACGCCCACTAGCATATATGCTGATGATAATCGCCCACTAGCTGAAGATGTCGAAAAACAACTCAATGTTGCTTTTGCTATGATGAACGCTACTCACTGCTACTTTGTTGCTGATCGCCCACTGGCAAATTTGTTGATGCTCACTGCTGATGAAAAGTGCCCACTGGCTGCTTTGCTGATGTTGTCGAAACTTTCAGTCTGACAACCACTTGTCAATTTCATTGACATTTCCCCCTTTGTCAGCTAAAAGGAGAGATAATATTCTCCAAAATATATCTGAACTCCCCCCCTTTAGGTGTAGGAGAGTTTCACTGTTGTACTCCCTCGTTCAATTGCATGAGAGTACCATCATCGGTTCACTGCTGGCTGCACTATGTGTGATTGTAGTCGGTTGTAGAACTGAGACAATCTTTTGACTGTGGATGACCATTCCCAAGGATCGATCCATTCATAATGTATCTTCAATCTAGCTGATTTTTGTTGGTTGCCACATTTTTCTGAGGAATGATTGGGCTTGCCACAATGACAACAAGGATGGAGATCAAAACACTGATCTTCCATATGACCGGTTCTTTGACAATGAGAACATTTGGGTTGGACATCAACTTCAGGTTGTGTGCAATTCTGTTTGTCTTGAGCTTTTTCAGAACCTACGGAGGTGATTTGTTCAAGAAATCCTACACTCACGAACTTAATTGGCTTGGAATAATCTCGGATATGTAAGTCGGTGTCATCAGTGACATATCCTAAGCCTCGTCAATTCTTGTTATTTTGAATTTCTTCCCAGGGCTTGATAATGGGTTTGGAAGAAATTTTAACTGGAACAACTTTGACACTTGAAGCTGTTGGGATGAATGTCTTATCATCTGGATGGTTCAAAGACTTGAAAGTATCACTCTTTTCTTGAAATTCATTCCTTTGAAGTTGCGACTTGAGTTGAAGAAATTCAATGGTTTCATGTGTTTGTTGTAGATGCTGTGAAATATCAGCAAGAGTTTCTTTGCTGATGTGCACCATGTCTTCATCACTGGAGATGATCAAACTATGAAGAATGTTTAACAACTAAATATGTTGTACCATCTGAACTTGCTCACTTGAAATCAGGCTCGCTTGTCATAGATGTCGTGCTTTGAACTGTTTCACTTGATTTTGTTACTTGCATGACAGGCTCGCTTTCTATGGGACTTGAATGGCATGCTCGCTTGATTTGTTGCTTATTGCACTTGCTAGGAACACTTGCTAGAGTTGTAGAACTTTCTTGCTTAAACTTTGGAATTCACACTCGCTTGATGACGATCACGTTTGTGTGAATGCTCACTTGCCTTACTTGATGACTTCATGCTCACTTGAAGGAATAGCCACGCTCGCTTGATGTCGATCTCAACTTGCTTGTTTGGTTGCTTTGATGGTTGCTGTAATGAACTTCACTCTGGCTCGCTTGAAGGTTTGAACTTTATACTGTTTTGACACAAATTGCTTGAATGAATACTCACGCTTGCTTGCAGGAGATGTGAACTTGTTGCTTGTTGGCTTTAGAGTTAAAATTCGTGCATTCACTTGATTCTGCTTAAAGGAAGGGTGTCGAACACTATTGAAAATGCACCCAAAAAAAACTTAATGATCTAATGACTCACTGCAATGAATTCAATTTGACTCAATTCAAGACTTGGGTGTCGGTTTCAACCGAGAATGCACCCTTACAATTCAATGTAATTTGAGTTGATGACAAGTTCAATAATGTTGATGTAGATTGCGCTCTGAAACGTTGAAGTTTACAGATTCATTAACTTGATTGTAGTGATGTAGAATTTGTTGGAGGATGTTGGTTCAAATGCCAGACTCATTTTGGATCAAATGCAAATACCTTTAGGAGAACGTTGGTTCAGACAAAGACAGTAAGAATCGTTGACACAACTTATTCCTGCGTTGTTATGGAACCAGCTCAAGAAAAAGATAGAAAAGATAGATCCACGCCTTAGAATTTAGTCTCTTCGAGGGGGAAACCTACTTTACATTACATAAATGAACAATTCTTCCATGATACAAATGAAAAGACCTCCTTTCTATATATGGGAGTCTAAGGGGTCATAACATAATCAGAGCCTACATAACAATAATGTAAGGGCACAATAATAACAATAGTGGGCTTCTATGGTGCACAATAGTAATAATATGGGCACTACACGAGTACATCAATATAATAAGTGGGTTGTACTAATAACAATAAGGGGTTACACTAGTAGTATAGGGGCCTAACATGCCCCTCTCCTTCAAAAAGTGTTGTCCTCAACGCTTGAGTATTTCTTGATGCTTCTGTATAAACTTCTTATCCTCTTATGTGGAATCTTCAGTGGGTAAGTTCTTCCACTTGATGAGATACTCTGAAATTGATTGATTTCGTAGTTGTCAGGTTCTTGTTTCTCTGACTGCTCCAGGCTCCAATATGATTTTCCTTCCTCTTCAATTTCTGGCAATATTGTTTGAATTGGGATCTTTTGCAACTTTTGAATAAGTGTTCATACTTCTTCATCCTTCTTCGATTCATCCCTTGCTTCATTTATCCAATCTGGTTGGATAATAGAAATATCATAAAACAATGCTTCCACATCCTCATCCTTTCTTGAGAGTGCATCTGCAACAAAATTTGGTTCCATTTTCTATAAATGATGTCAAAGTCATAACCAAAAATATTTGTGACACATTTTTTCTGTTCTTCTAAAGATAATAGTTGTTCTAAAAAGTATTTAAGACTATCATGATCCATTTTTACCATGAAGTGTCTTCCCATTCTGTAAGGTCGCCACTTTTTAAGTGCATGTAGTATTGCCAACATTTCCTTCTCACAAATAGCTTGCTTGAGATGTAGCAATAAAAATACCCAATCACCTACATCAAAACATTTTTCACTATGATGTTGATCTACCTATTGTTTCATTTGATTTTGCACCAAAGTGGCATTATCCTTTAAAAGTTGGAGAACTTGTTGTTGATGCACAAGTGTGATCTTTCACCACTTGAACCTTTTTCTTCTTGATATGTCCTTCTATCTTTAGAATTTGAGGAGTGATAATTTCTTTCCAATCCTTTACAAGATATGGTCGGATTCATTTCTTGATGCTCGATGTGATCTTTCACTTCTTGAAAATTTTTCTTCTTGATATGTCCTTCTATCTCGATAGTTTGAGGAGTGGTAATTCCTGCCAATGCTTTACAAGATATGGTCTGATTCATTTCTTCTATCTCTGGGGTTGGATCCCGGCGTATATCCTCTTCTTTTGATGTTTCTTGATCATTTTCTTCCTCCTCTTCATACTCTATGTAAAATAATTTCTTCTCAACGCACTTATGACCTTTGGTGCATTTGCTATCACAATTGTAACAAAGCCCTTTTTCTCTTTTTTCTTCCAATTGTTGTGGTGTAACCCTTGTAGGTTGTGGAAAGCTAGGAGAAACAACACTTCCAT
>APFE031645238.1:76090-100437 GCA_000404065.3 Pinus taeda
AATACATACCTTTTGTAACAGTGGTACACCATGTAGATCAAAATATTGCTCCATCTGAAGTATCCAATTTACCGGATCCTCCCCATCAAACTTCCTCATCTTGTTTTTTCTTGATTTTAGGAGCTCGATCTTGAAACAACTATAACTCTGTACTTTCAGATCTTTAAGTTTTGAAATTGTGACCTAAACTATCCCTCTATGTCCTCTTTCAAATGCCACTATTCTGACCCCAATTGGATTCTCCAATGAAGAGTTATGCCAAATCTCCCACAGTGACCTGATTATAGACCTTTTCAGAAGAGCGAAATTGTATGAAGTGCCACGTATCACTATTTGGACCTATGGCTCTAAAAAATATATAGAAGAAACTACAGTCTGTCATCTTTCTGTATCTTCTTGCAAAATTTCAATCCAATGCTCAAAGATAAAGTTATGATGATTTTCGCCAGGTCACCTATTTGGAATGTAATTCAGGAGTCTGCAAAAAGACCAAATTCCTCAGATCATATCTCTACAAATATAGCATGAAAAGCTTTGAAATTTGGACCCGAGCTACAGCACGATGTCTTATCAAATGGGTTTTTTGTTTATACTTCTAAAACATAGCAGAAAAAAATTTATAGCGAAAATGCCATGATGACCTATTTGGAGCAGCGAAACCCTAGAATCCAAAGCTCTGATACTAAATGTTATGGAACCAGCTCAAGAAAAAGATAGAAAAGATAGATCCATGCCTTAGAATTCAGCCTCTTTGAGGGGGAAACCTCCTTTACATTACATAAATGAACAATTCTTCCATGATACAAATGAAAAGACCTCCTTTCTATATATAGGAGTCTAAGGGGTCATAACATAATCAGAGCCTACATAACAATAATAATGTAAGGGCACAATAATAACAATAGTGGGATTCTATGGGGCACAATAGTAACAATATGGGCACTACACAAGTACACCAATATAATAAGTGGGTTATACTAATAACAATAAGGGGTTACACTAGTAGTATAGGGGCCTAACATGCGTAAACTCCAGAACTAACGCGGCTTGGAATCGATGACTATCATCGTACTTTTGAGCCTCAGGAAATCGGTCCACTACTTCAACGTTGATCTGGTTCTTGCTGAACATTGCAGAATCGACTTTATCAATCACTACTTCAATAGCCCAGCTCCAACTCCATTCATCTGCATCTACCTCTGCACAGCATGTTGTCACAGTTTGTCTCTGCACCAATACACAGTCTCTCAATCCCAAAGTGAAAAACCGTGTGCTCTAATACCACATAATGAAAAAGAAATTAACTCATAGAAATATATAAATCACAGATAAAACCTAGACACAAACTATGGGTGGAAAAAGGCTTCAGCCTCATGGCTTCCTCAAGTATTCTCTCTCATTTTCATTCATCAAAAAAATTGAATATAGTGTTACAAATAAATAGATGAGAGACAGTGTTCTCAAGATAGTGTGTGCTATCTTAGACACTTTTTGTTGAGATAATTTCTCCTTTGGTTGAGATAATTTCTCACTAGACACACACCAATATAGGAGTTATCTAAACTAACTCCTATCTTAGAGGAACAACCCAAGAGTTAGGCACAAATTCCTAACTTGGAACATTTAATTAATTAATTTATTTTTGGATTTATTATTGTTTTATGAGAGAGGCTAATAGCGGAATCCCCTGAGGGAAGTTTTGGGGCTTAAAGCCCAGATTTTGACTAAATCCGATGTAAAGACTTTACATTTTGTGAGCGGGGAGCGCAAACTTATAAATGAATCATAGGGTTGTCCGCCCTCATTTTTGTAATGTAATGTCAGCTTTAGAGATCTACCCATGGTCTGAGGACCATGGGATTGTATAAATAGAGTGAGGATCTAAGTTGTAAATGAAAGAAGAGAATCAATTGAGAAAGTAATAGATGGACAATTGAGTCTTATCTAAGTGTAGAGTCGAGTCTTGGGTCGTAGAGTAGGAGAAGGCTCTGCAGCGGAGTGCACAGAGGCCTAGTAGTCCACAGCTGAGTGTGTGGACCATTGGAGAAGTAATAAAGAGAAGTTTCATATCATTTCTATGTATCTTTTTCCTATTTTGTGCATTGAATGTATTGGGTATAAATTGCAATTTCACTGTTTATATGTTGCACGAACTTATATGATTGTGTTGATTAAGTGAATATAAGATAAAGCATATGTTTACGTGAAGTTAACTAACAGTTATAAGAATATAAGTAAGATACGTGGTGTAACTTGGGGGAATAGTGTAGAACACTGCCTTAGCAGCACAAAAGCACCTCAGCTCCTGGTTAGGGCTGCGTGAAGGCAATTATAACAAATAATAAAGGCCTCGTAAATCAAGATAGTGTCTGAAGTGACTTGTGCTAAGCCATTCACAGTTGGACTAAATCGACCCCTCAAACATCTCAAGGGGTCTGGAAACTTTTTTCGAGCATCCCCCCATATTGCTTCGGGTGAGACCTCAGTCCGCGCTCCATGGGCTATTTCCGAAAGGGCCATTAGTGTAGGGATTTGTTTGGTTAATTAACTCTAAACTTAGGTCAGGCCCCATCAATCCAACAAATTGTTTTGTTTCCAGGACCAGAATCTGCATAGAGATGTCTGATGTTGTATCATTGGAGTCCAACTAAGAAGGAAATTGAAGGGTGGTTGGACATGAGAATTCACGAGTTCGCGGTGTAGGAGAATAGGAATCCATGAATAACAAAAGAAGAGTGGTTAGACTGCTACCTATACACAGAGATCCACAAAATGTTCTTCGCGTCTTCTCCTACTGAGTTGTACGAGTGGATCATGAAGCTAGCAGATAGCCAAGGAAGTGGAAGCTCGACAATCCTATTGTGTGTAGCCCAGAGTTGGTGTACAGATTGGAAGCATTGGAGGATAAGATTGCATGTGTTGTTGATCACTGGCTCGATTGGATTATTGGAGGGTTCATTACTGAGTTCACGGTAGATACTTCACTCAGCTATAGCGAGGCAGAGTGACACTTTCTTAAAGGACCGCAAGGTAAGTACGTAAAGTCTCTAAATACTTGGATTAAAATGCTGTTGTGTGAAAAGAGGGTTATGCAATTACCTTGATGTCTGGAGCTATGCGAAGCGGAAAAACCTATAGAGATGGAGGAAGTAAGGGACCAAAGAATAGCCCTTTGATCTCATCTCTGTGAGGGGACAAGGAAGAGCTTGTGAAGGTCTCTCCACAAAGTGTGATCAATTTGATAAGGCAAAGGATTCTGCACATACCACCCCCACCCACACCGCCACCAGCTTCACCGCCTTCACCTTCATCTTCGCCCATACCACCTCCAACACCACCACGAGTCAATATGGAAAGCACGATAAAGTTGCTTGTGTTTAAGGGAGTAGGAAATGAACATCTGGACTGGTTTTGGTTGGTGATAAGAGCCATATGGGAAGCGCAGGGAGTTACATATGATAATATAAAGAAAGCGACACTAGTCAGTGCTCTGCAAGATCGCACGCTAGCCTGGTATATTAAGCATTCTAATGACAATCCGAATGCATGAATCGCAGATATACAAATTGCGATAAATAAGGAATTCAATGGGCTGAAGTTAGAAGCATATTCAATCATTAGATTCAAAGAGATCACAATGCTACCAAGTGAGACTCCTTGGGAGCTAGATCAGAGGTTGAAGTGCATGATTCGCGAAGCTAATATGAATCTAACATATGGAAAACATCGTGAATGGTTTGTATCATAGCTAATGCCACATTTGAGGAGCGCGATGTCACAACAGAAGTTAACGACTTATGTAGAGGCCTTAGAGATCATGATGAGGCTGCATGAGACCTCGATGAAGGATCCTAACTTGGGAGTTCAGTAGATCCATGCGTAGTTGAAAAACTTATGCCTTGAGATGCAGATTGTGAAATAGTACAGTACAACTCACCTAGAAGTGTGTGAAGAGGTATGGTGCATAAAATGCAAGTGTCAAGGTCATGATAAGGACCATTTCTTGATGTTCGCAAACTACCTCGCGGGAGGAGGACCAATTCCATTAAGACTAGAGGCACAAGCAGGACCTAGTGCAGCGCCTGCTTTGTGGTGCGCAATTTGTCAAATAGGAGGAAAACATGCTACGGAAAATTTCCATTTGTTACAGAAGTATACTCAAAATTTACAGCAATTGTTCTATAACATTTTTAGGTTAGTGGGACACAATGAGAAAACTTGTAGAAGCTATGAGATGATGATGGATAGAACTCCAACCTACAGGGTTTATGCCGAAACACGACCCCTAGACTAGAATGCAGGAGTGGCGCGAACCAGATTTTAGGGTCGCAGATGAGGCTGAGGTGGAGGAGGACCTGGAAGAGGTCGCAGACAGTTGATATGCTACAATTGTAGAGGGCCAGGATGTTATGCCCACGATCATACAAATCCAATGCATCCATCATGTCAATATTGTACCTTGTTTGATCATGGGATGGAAGATTGTCCTACGCTGATAGCTAGGATACGTGACAAGGGAGTGCTACCACCTTCCCCAACTCAGAAACTGCAGATGATGAGGTCTGAGCCACGTGAGGAAGATTCGAATGTGAACATTGTGCTCTGAAGTGGAATCATGATGGGAGATGATAAAGGCAAGAAATTCGAAGATAGTACATGGGTTCGCAAGGCTCCGATGAGAGAAGTAGAGTTTGATTTGGAGCACGCTTAGGAAACCTTCATGGAAGCTAAGAAGAGCTTTACTGATGCCTCCACTTCAGGAAGCAAAGATAGACCAGAGCTGGAAATGGACCCATCTATGCTTATGATGTTCCTAGAAACATGCATGAAGTTACTACATGATAATAAAGATGTAAAAGGATTGGAGGAACTCATTAATAGATGCGTTGGGACCGCACCAGAAGAACCATGCATAGTCCAGAAAATTGGAAAGCATACGACGAGGATGGGAAGAGAAATGAGGTTAACCATGCAAATAGGAGAATATGAGATGGAGAAAGTAATTTTCGATTTAGGATCGGATTCAAACGTTCTGCCAAAATAGACATGGGAGCACATGGGGAGGCCTACACTCTAATTGTTTCCTATTCAGCTATGAATGGAGAACCAACAAAAGATAATACCCATGGGACGATTGCAGGGAATCACTATGGATATTGAGGGTGCAAGAGCATTAGCAGACTTTGAAGTGATAGAGATTGTTGATGACAACAATCCCTACCCCGCACTCTTAGGAATTGATTGGGCCATTGACATGAATGGGGTGACTAATTTGAAGAAGCGCAAGATGATTTTTGAGAAGAAGTCTCTGTGCATAGTTATACCGTTGGAACCTGCTAAAGGATATCAATATATAGAGCCAGTGCGCGACTATGAAAGTGACGATGATTTGGACTGCATCTACAAAATAATCGTGTGAGAGCAAGATTGGGTAAACCCCATTGCAGACGGACGGATCTCATGGGACGTAAAAGCTCCTATACATCGGATTCTAATGAGGAGATAGAGCAATGGAAGAATCGGTTACACGAGGTAACCATGCTGAACTGTAATATGATGACAAAATCGCTACACTGCATATCGATAGAAGTGATGGATTTGCCTATTTATGATGGATTAGGTGAGGTAGATGCATTCTTGGATAGATTTGAAAGGGAGGTGTCAGAAAAGCAACATTTCTAGGCCTTGAATTGGGTACTGCATGATATGCCTGTGAGGTGGTGGGGTACGCACAAAGGAATCTTTGAAGACTAGCACGCATGTAGTAGGATGATGTGCACATGGTTTGGAAAGCCTGGAGTGCGATTGACAGATAAATGCAATGGGAAAGATAAACCACATGCACATCTAGCCAGGTGGATGCCGAAATATGAAAAAAACCTACGTGGATGAACATGAACTTTGCATTGGGAGATATGGTTAATAAGCATGTGTTGGGGGGGCAATTGCACAAATGGCTCCTTAAGTTCGAATGGCAGAATGTGGAAAGAATGATCGCGCAGAAGGTTACACATGTGGAAGCATTTAAAGAGGTGTGCGAAGCACTGAAAAAGGCATGTAGTGGACAGTGAAGTGATTGGGACCTCTGTGTACCTACAGTATTATGGGCTTATAGGACGACATGCAAGAAACTAATGGGGTAGACACCTTTCCTACTAGTCTATGGAGTGGAAGCTGTAATGCCAATGGAATACGTCGTGCCTAATCTACACATAGTAGCACTCATAGGTATGACAGACTGCGGAGCCCTGGAGGAGAGGCTCATGTAGTTGGTGGAACTCGAGGAAGAACGATTTTTGGCTAGCTTTCACCAACAAGTATAAAAGCAGTGCGAAAATGTCTGGCACGATCGACATATTAAGTTATGCACCTTCAAGGTGAATGATTTGGTGTTACTATATGATATTAAGTTTGATAAATTCCTGGGAAAATTCAGAATGCATTGGTTGGGACCATATGCTATTAAGGAGGTCATAGATGGAGGCGTGGTGTAGTTGCTAAAGTTAAATGAGAACTTTTCCCAGGAAACGTTAATGGCAGTCGGTTGAAGCCATACACGGGTGGCCCGACTATCTGACTAGCTGACCGAAGAATAGTCATAGCACTCCAGGAAGCTGAAAGGAGGTGTGGGACTATAACCAGGTACAGGGCAGCAGTTCAGCTACCGCAGTCTCTAAACAATGCATGCAGGAGGTATATCAGGAAGCTACTCAGTACACTGCCGATCTTGCAGCAATTCGAGCAAAGTTGGGAGGTCTCCACATGAAGATCTCCACACCGAAAGAGTGACTCGAGGGTGAGTCATGATGTTTGTGTTGGGGGCCTGTTGGGCATAGGATCCCCCAAGGGAAGTTTTGGGGCTTAAAGCCCATATTTTGACTAAATCTGATGTAAAGACTCCATGTTTTGTGGGCTCGGAGCACGAATTTGTAAATAAGTCATAGGGTTGTCCACATTTTTGTAATGTAATGTCGGCTTTAGAGATCTACCCATGGTCCATGGACCATGGGATTGTATAAATAGAGTGAGGCTCTAAGTTGTAAATGAAAGAAGGGAATCAATTGAGAAAGTAATAGATGGAGAATTGAGTCTTATCTAAGTGTAGAGTCGAGTATTGGGTCATAGAGTAGGAGAAGGCTCTACAGCTGAGTGCGTAGAGGCCTAGTAGTCCGCAGCTAAGTGCACGGACCCCTGTAGATGAGTGCGCAGGGCGAGTCAAGTATGTAACCATTAGAGAAATAATAAAGTTTCATATCATATTTTTGTATCTTTTTCCTGTTTTGAGCATTGAATGTATTGGGTATAAATTGCAATTTCACTGTTTATATGTTGTGTGAACTTATATGATTGTGTTGATTAAGTGAATATAAGATAAAGTATCTGTTTACACGAAGTTAACTAATAGTTATAAGAAGATAAGTAAGATACACAGTGTAACTTGGGGACATAGCACAGAACTATGCCCTAGCAGCACGAAAGCACCTCATCCCCTGGTTAGGGTTGCACAAAGGTGATTATAACAGATCATGAAGGCCTCGCAGATTAAGATAGTGTGTGAAGTGACCTCCGCAAAGCCATTCATAGTTGGACTAAATCAATCCCTCAGACATCTCAAGGCGTGCAGAAACTTAGTTCCAACATCCCCCCATATAGCTTCAGGTGAGACCTAAGTCCGCACTCCACGAGATGTTGCCGAAAGAGCCAGTAGTGTAGGGATCTGCTTGGCTAATTAATGTCAAACCTGGGTCAAGCCCCGTCAAGCCAACATGGATCATCTTTTCCCCCTCTATTGATAATTATTTTTCAAGGAAACATAATAGAACTCTCCAATTGCACTATCGCCTTTCCAAACAATGCTTAAGTATTTCCAGATGATTGTTGAACTAGTCTCTACTCAGGTCCACAAAATCCTTGATTTGTCTCCATTGAACAAACCTATTTTTGTAATAAAGTTATAAATCCTACATCTGCAATCCTCATCCCTGACATACCAATTCTTTATAGTGTAATACTTTATCATTGCTCCCTTGGTGCAATAGAGATCCACTACTATGGCATGGAGATGATTGGTGTCATAAAATGGTGTAGTGCATCGTTCAATATATGTCATAGAACTCCTCTCACCTCATGGAACTCCTCTCATATACAACAATAAGAGTCCTCTCAAACTGCCTCTATCCATCTCATTCATCCTGAAATAAGTGGATATTTACATGGGTGACAAAGTGTGCTTAGGGATTTAATAGAAGGAGCTATCACTAAAAAAAATACAATGCAACATCATAGTTATCAGCAAGAGGAACAACCCTTCCAAGCTACTTCCTAACTAGATCAAGATACTCCTAAATTATCTCTTATAATGAACAAAAGATAACCTCAACTTCCTATAGAGTTTACCTATGCATAGTAGAAATGAAAACACTGTCAAAAACAACATTTACAACAACATTGGTCAATCTCTTCTTCTGGTCAAAGGGCATGCCCAACTTTTGAAATGTATCAAGTAGGTCAGGGTCCACCTCATCCAAGCTCCTCTTCTTCTTCTACTCTGTTTTCTTAGGTTCAGAATAATAGCAAAGGTCTTGGAAATTTATGGGTAGGTAAAAGTTACCAGATCATTTGGGTTCTTCCATTTTTAATCATTATCGGTAAGCATTGACTCTAAAGTGCAAAATCCATTCAGGTTCCTTCTTTTTAGCTAAAATTAACCTAATATTTGGAGAGTTTTAAGGCTTATTAGATCTATGTATATTCTACTTAAAATATAGTAACATGGTTTAAAATTGTAGGCATTGAGATCAGAATCTAAGGATGAAACAGAAAAGATTTTATGTTCATGATTACAAGAAATTTTAATTTCATGTAACAAAGTTTGAGGAAGGTCTAATATTTTCATCCTATAAGAAAATTTACTTATAACACTCAAGCCATTTGAATTTGGTCATGGTAGAGTCCATTACACAAATAATCAACCACTAAAAAAAGGTGAAAAGAAAAAAAAATCATGGATTATGACCTTAGAAATGTTAGGGAGCGAACTGATCTATACAATAAGGACATGCAAAATGCTTACTTGTCCATTGTATTTTGATGAATTGCTGGCCACAATCAAGATCTGCATTATCATAAGCATTAACCCCTTTTTACGATAAAGACATGCAAAATGTTTACCTGTGCATTGTGTTTTGATGAATTGTTGGCCACAATCAACATTTGCATTATCATAGTCATTTAACCCTCAACTCTAGATGAAAATTATGCTTTGATCATATAAACCCTCTAAATTGTTTACCCATAATAACAAAAATCATCTTTAGTAAAAAGGAAGAACTCTCCCTAGTCCAAGTTCATACCCATGTACAGATGGCCAAAATCTCCATGCCCAATGACCCTGCCCTTCCTCCATCTAATCGGTGATGCTCTCCTAAGGTGTTTCCCATGCAAAATCCATCAGGGGTTTGAATCCATGAAATCCATAAATCACGTTGACGGTCTTCCTTCTTCTGGCATTTCCACGCAAATATCAACAAGGCAAAGAAAAATGCAGTGCTACAATGTGATTTTGTAATGTGTGAATATTTTATTTGAACCCAGTGCTAAACTAGAAATGAAAAATAAAAGACATATTTATAATGGAAAAAATAAAATAAATATTTAGAATATAAAATAAAATATGTAAATTTCAATTGGGTTAAATGATTTATTTTTAATAATAATTTGTTATTTTGGGTAAGACACTAAATTAAAAAGAAGAAGAAGAAGTTAAAAAATGATATTAGGATGAGTGTTAACATTTATATCTAGCCTCATTTAATAATAAAAAGTTAAATTAATAAAAATAATAAAATTCAATTTGTTATATTTTGATTTTATTAGTAACATGTGAATAGGCTTTGTTACAATAGCATGGACCAATACCATGGCTTATCAATACTACAATTCCAAAAACCATAGCTTATTTTAGAACCAAAATATTTTATAACAATATGACAAGATTCTTAACCATGGATATTCACCCCCCCATTACGGTAGATATTATTAACTTGTAAAAAATAGCCTTTGTTACAATATCATGGGTCAATACCATGCATTATCAATACCACATGCCCAAAAAACATAAATTATTTCACAATCAAAATATTTTATAACAATATGACAAGATTGTTGACCATGGATATTAACTTGTAAATTGGCTTTCTAACAATACAATGGGCCAATACCATGGTTTATCAATACCACATGCCAAAAAGCCATAGCTTATTTCATAGTAAAAATATTTTAATTAATTTAATTTTACTACATTTTTTTAGTTGAATCTAAAAGGGAAAATGTTACAATTTGAGAAATATCTAAACCCTCTATCCTCATGACCACTAAAAAATATCCCCATAGAAATTAAATTTAGGTTTTAAGAAATTATAAGTGTAATGCTAGAAAATTAGTAAGATATTATATATATATAGATCTTAGGGATCCAAGGGATAAGAGCAAGAAAATGAATAATTATAATATAGATTAATATAGTGCATGGTTTTTTAAAGGTTCTCATTATTTTATTTTCTTTGACATGATTGATCCAAAAATATAGGTTTTATATTTTATAACCAAATAAGTTTTTTTAATTCAGATAACTTGTTAAACAAAATACAATGTGATCAAATAGAAGAGAGAGTTGGGGAGGGGGTACAGAGAGGAAGGGAGATAGTGAAAAAGCTGGAGGGTGGAGAGAGAGTGAGGTGGGGGAGAGGGAGTGAGAGGAAGGAAGAGGAGAGAGAGAGAGAGAGAGAGAGAGAGAGAGAGAGAGAGAGAGAGAGAGGAAATACGAAGACATAGAGAGAAAAGGGTGGAGATAGAGGAGGAGTGAGAAGCGAGAGATAAAGAGAGAGTGAGGGAGAGAGGAGAGAGAGGAGAAAAGAAGAGGAGAAGATAGAGATAGGGAGAGAAGGAAGGGAGAGAGATGGAGAAGGATAGGGAAGGGGGGAGATAGTGATAGAGTTGGACAGAATAGGGAGAGAGGGGGAGATAGTGATAGAGTTGGACAGAATAGAGAGAGATGGGGAGAGTGATTTGGCGGGGGGGGGGGGCAGATGGAGGGGAGGTGGGAGGTAAGGGATAGAGAGGAATGGAGATAGAGATGAGGAGAGAGATATGGAATTGGAGGGGGGAAGAGAGGGACTGAACAAGAAAAACATAGAGGGAGAAAGGTGGAGAGAAAGAGGGGATGACAAGGGAGTCACGGAGAGAGATTGAGGGAGAGAGGAAAGCGGAAGGGAATAGAGAGAAGGATATATATATAGAGAGAGAGAGAGAGTGTGCATGTTTGGTGGGTGAGATAGAGAGGGGGAGTAACAAAGAGACACAAATACAAATATAGATATAATATAGTATTATATAACCAACATAGATCCATATTAACCCTATAACTATCAAGTTCCGAGAGGGATCTAATCTCTCGAGGTGCAAACATTTCCTCAAGTTTTACACTAGAAAAAAAATTGCACCTCGAGAGATTGGATACCTGCCATCGCTTGATATATTCATGGTTAATATGGATCTAGGTTGGTTAATATGAAATTAAAGTAGTTTTTATTTGATATTATAATCTTAAAAGTTAAAATTTCTCTTCAAATTAATTTCAAGTTGGAACTAGATCCAATTAGATTCAATGAATAGATTTTTAAAAAATACATAAAATATTTTTTTATTAAAAAATATATTTTTAACTTTACAAATTATTAGAAATAAATAATTCAAAGTTGACTCACCTATACACCATGTGAGGATGAAGAAGTTTTTAAGGAAGGATAACCTTTCAACCAACAACCTTTCAATCCCCTACCACTTGTAAGTTTAGATTGCTTGACACAATTAAGATGAATAACATAAAAAATTGATTCATATTATCGCATTATCGCATGTGGGATTAGAATGAGGGATTCATTCTAAGATCAAATTACAATGAGGGATTAGAAACATTGAAGAGTCTTGGAAGAATTGACAAGTGACTGGTAATATTTAATCGTATTACCACTCCCATACAAAGGAAATTCCATTAAGAATTAGGAACACATCCTGATAGAATTTAGGATGACATGTTTAGAAGCCTCAAAGTACGAGTCAGATTGTGAATATAGAGAGGAAGCCTACAATGGGAGGGAATTACCCACTTGTGACAAATAAAACATATCACAATTACTGAAGGGAGAATTTTATGAGAACAAGAAAACTAAAGATTCCAAGGAGAGATTAATCCACTGTTATGAGATTAAGAAAGAGGAAAGAGTGAGCTTTGCATCAAGTGGTATTAGAGCAACAATTTATTTCAAAGAGGAAATTAAATTCTAAATTAATCCTTATGATTCACCTATTTTTTCAATGGTGGAAGTCATAATTGGAAGAGGTAGAGGTCGAGGGAGAGGTTGACTAGTAGAAAATGTGGCGTTGAGAGACAAGGAGAGAACTTTAAGATCAAGGATGGAATCCATAGAGGCTAGCACACATCATGATCATACATGGGATAAAAGTGAGGAGGAAGAAATTCTGGAAGAGGAAGAGCGGGTAGTTGTAGAAACTCAAGAGGTGAGGTTTCTAAAATAAATTTTTGGTCCGGGTTGAGGATCAAAGCCAGATTTACCCACATATAATGGAATTTTAGATCCAGAAGAATTAGTGGATTGGATAAATGCTTTGAATAAACATTTTGATTATATAGAGACTCTGTAAGACAAACAAGTTAAGTTCATTGTCACTAAGTTGAGAGGACATGCAACTTTATATTGAGATGGAGTGAAGGAAGAAAAAGTTTTGAAGAATAAAGCCAAGATTAAGAGTTGGATTAGGATGACTACTAAATTGAAAGGTAAATTCTTTCCCAAAGATTATCAGTTAATTTTATTTAAGATGTAGAATATTAAGTAAAAAATGATGATTGTTAAGGAGTATACAGAGGAATTTTACAAAGTGAATATTAGATCAGGACACATAGAGGATACACTCAAGAGAGTTTCTAGGTATATCAATGGTTTATGATCTGATATATATGATGAATTATGTCTAATGAGATTGAGATCTGTCTATGAAGAATAATAGCTTGCACTAAAGGATGAAGAAAATTTAATGAAGAAGCAAAATCAAATAATAAGAGAAAGAAGATATGGATGAAAGGAATAACAACAAAAGGGAGAAGCTAGCAGTTCAATCTAGGAACCAACACCAAGACAAAGCTAACAATTTCAAAGGAACAAGGTCTTCTCCAAGAGGGAGAGCAGAGGTAGAGATTAACAAGTGAGATGTTACACATGTGTTCAAATGGGCCATATGTCATGGGATTGTCCAGGGAATGCTACAAGATAGAGAGGGGCGCAAATGGTGAAAACTAAAGTTGAACCTCCAAATACCAAATACGAAGAATGACTTAATGCTCCAAAAGAAGGAAAATTGTTAATCATGAAGAGAGTGTTGCTAAAGACAAACGAGGATGCATGTGAACCAATTCAAAGGAAAAATTTGTTCAAATCCACATGTAAACAAAAAGGTAGGTGTTGCAAGTTAACCATTGATAATGGCAATACAAATAACTTGGCTTCTACAAAAATGGTAGAAAAAATAAAGCTAGAAAGGGTGCCACATCCTTCACCATACAAAGTTTCATGGTTGTAGAAAGGTCATCAAATGTTGTTGAATGAACAGTGCCAAATTGAGTTTCAAATTGGTGAGTATAAGGAACATGTGTTTTGTGATATTATACATATGGTTGTTTGTCATATTGTTAGGAAGACTGAGAAATATGATAAAATGGTGAACTATGATGGTGGAAAGAACACCTATACCTTTGAGAAAGATGGTAATAAACATGCATTATTTCCTATAAAAGAGGAAGGAATGAAGGATAAATCTGAATCAAGAATATTGCTAATGAGTGGAAAGAAAATGGTGACTAGAGACACAGAGAATGTGAACCAAGGACAAGAAGATAAGGAAAATATTGCAACTATGGACTTGTAGGTAATTGGTTCACCTTCACAAATCAGAATTAATTTGATTTTGAGAATGAAATGTTTAATGTTAGGGAGTCAATCGAAAGTACAATTCAACTAATACTTTATATAGCCAGGATGGTTATAATGGAGGAAATGTTGATTAATGAACAATAGAACATTGCCTTGAATGACAGGTTAGAGGGAAAAATTGAGGATACTACTAGATATGGTAAAGTGATAGAGTTTTATGGATATGGTGTAAGCAAAAGGAAGTTGGACAAGAAAATTTCCACAAAAGGGGTGTGGTTTTAAACAATTTTTTCAAGTTTATATTTATTGCTTATCTTTGTGTTTGGTAGAAGGATATTCTCAGCTAAAAAAGAAAAGTTTTCACAAGATCCTATAGGGCAAGGAGGCCCAATGGAAAAACTCACAAACACATAATGTCAAGTTTTAATACAAAAAGACTAGTTACAATCAATAAAGTGGTGTTGGATTGAAAGAACATGAGAGCCACTTAAAAAAAGAGGAACAAGTTATTTGAAAATGCATGGTGTACCGATCAGTATAGATACTAGGGAACTACTATAATGTTATAGAAAAACAACATTCGAATGGAGACCTCATGGACATGAGTCCATGAGCAATTTCAATCCTGGAGTATGATGTAGGGGCATCATTTAATTTCTTCCATTTTACCTTATTGATTTCTAGAAAGTTGACCTTTTTTGAGGAGTGTTGAGTTATGTATGTGCAATAAAGGCTTACTGCCAAGTAGATCTTGAGATCAAGATGATCAAGAACTAACTGTTGATGATGATGATTTCTTTTTTATTTTAGTCGATTAGATGTTATATTTTTGGATATGAAATGAATTATAATCAATTATGACTACATATTAATAAAAGAGATGGTATCTGCATGTAACAAAGCAGATTGTGGGTCTTGTAGAAACTATTCATGTCATCACATGATTTAAAATTTTAATTTTATATGTGTCAAGTATTATGTGCAGGGATTATAGGCCGCAGTGGCAAATCTAAGGTTGGAGTTAGCATTAAACTACGAACAAACCCCTATAATTGTATAATATATTTTTTTAATGCATTACTATATGATGTAAAGATCATAGTTTTCCATAGTTTGGAATTAAAATACAAAGCCAAGTTTAGTGTTCATTATCGCAGTTATATAATATAAGTTCCCCATCGGGTATAGAAGGGTTTTGTGTTATGCATGTTGAACCGAGGTTCCTCGCAATAAAGAGGTTAGGATTTCACATTGCCAAAAGGGGTTACATATAGGTTTGGTCGTATTGTGAAGTCACAAGGGTGATTGCATTTTGATCCATTGAGTGTTAATAATATGAAAATCACATCCTTGATAGGGGGAAATGTGACAGAACTTTGTTGGTATTGAAACCAATTTCATGACTACAGGCAATCACTTCCTAACCCTACTTCACACATCTACCGACATCACAATATCTTATTATGAAATTGTGATGATGGATTGGAATCATTGAAGAGTCTTGAAAGAATTGATGAGAAACCAATAATATTTAATCGTATTATCATTCCCATACATGGAAAATTCCATTGAGAATTGGGAATGCATCACGACATAATTGAGGAGGAGGTGTTTAGAATCCCCGAAGGATGAGTCAGATCACAAATACAGAGAAGAAGTCTACAATGGGAGGGAATTACCCACTTGCAACAAATAAGTCATATCAGAATTATAGAAGGGTGAATGCAATGAGAATAGGAAAATTGAAGACTCCAAGGAGAGATTGATTCATTGCTCTGAGATTAGGAAAGAGGAAAGAGCCAGTGTTGCATCATTTTTCCTTAGACTGAATGGTTCTTAGGAATGGGAGTTGTCATATTTTTGTGTGGCATATAGAGCACTGAAGAAGGGAAGGTTGACATACTATATAGACTATATATAGACTCACCTATGTTGTGCAAACATGTATTGTCATTTTTGAACATCTATGGTCTTAGTAAAAGAATAGAAAGGTCAAACACTGAGAGTATTTCTTGTGCATGGTGGATAGTGTCCTTCACTTTTTGTGCTAATTATGATTTGAAAACTATTTTAAATCCATGAGTTTAATTTTTCTCTCAAGGCATGAAGATCTCCCTCAGGGGTGGCCAACTATGAGAAACATTGCAACATAGTTGAGTCTATTATTGGGTGGAGAGTGGCTCACCCTTCTTCAGTTATAAATTGTGAAATATTTGACTCAAGATAAGGATCTATTATTCATGATTATTTACTTGTTACTTTTAGCAAGTTTATAGGTACATGCATTTACCCTTTAGCAAACTTGTAATGGTTATATCTATTATACTATTTGGTTGTAGATTTTTAGATGTATTAAATTTTGTAATGACACTATTTGAGGAAGTTGGGATTCCTAAATGCATCTTTAAACAAGCCATGTTGGAGATTTTATTATAAATTATTTTATGGAAGGTTCTAGAAGTTGAAACTTGAACCATGGTGAGGGGACATCTTGTTAATCATCTGGTCCGACTTTCAAATCTTCGGTGTTGCTATTTTAGGAGATATCATGAAACAATGTTGAGCTTCCTAGATGCTCCTAAAATCATGCATCAAACAAGTCATGTTGGAATTCCTGCTATAACTTTTCTTCTGGGAGGTTCCAGAAGCTCAAAGTTGGAAAATAGTGAAGAGAAATCCCATTGATCATCTGGTCCAACTTTGAAATATTGGTTAAGGTATTTTAGGAAATATGATTAGAAGAAGTATAGATTCCTAAATGATCCTAACATCATGCATCAAATAAGTCATGTTAGTATTTATGTTATAATGTTTGTTTTGGGAGGTTCTAGGAGTAGAAACTTGGACTCTAGTGTGGGAATATCCACTAATCATTTGGTTCAATTTTTATAACTTGAACTACTATAATTTAGGATATATGCCATGAGGAAGTTGCTATATTATTATGCATGCAAAGTGTTTGAAGAAATGTATAAATGGTTTAATCACTTATTGTATACAAATTGTTTGATGAAATGCCCCAAGGTAAATTTCTAATGATGGGGATAACATTTTCATATGTTAACATTGTTGTATCATAATATATTTCTAATCGATCTATGTTTATTTGAATGAACATCATTTGAAGAAATGTCTCAAAGGTATTTTATTACGATTTGCATACAGACTATTTGATAAAATACCTCAAAGTCATAAATCATAAGTTGCATGATTCAGTGGTACATTTTAGTTAGTATGTTACAAGTGGAATTAGAGAAATATTTCTTATTTGATCTCATACATTTTTTTCAACAAATTGTCTACAAAATACTACTTAATTGGTTTTATACAAAGTATTTGAAGAAAGGTTGACATGTAAAATGTTTGAAAAAATGTATAAGAGATGAAAATTAAGTTTTTTAAAGTGTGGTTTCAACAAATATAGTAGGGGTATATGACAAAGTGGTAAGAAAGCTTATTGTCAAGTGACTAAAAACAAAAAAGAATATTTTGGGTAGCTTGTAACCTCTATAAGTTATTAAGGGAGTTAGGTATGTGGCACTTTTTATATAGCATTCTCTCTATATAATTAAACTTTAAAAAATTATAATTATTAAAAATATGAAAAAATATAAAATATTGTTTATACATAAATATAAATGTGTTGAAAATAGCAACAAGAAATGATAAAAATAGAATCCAGAATATTCCAATTTTAATTTCTCCTTGAATTAAAATTGTGAATTAAATTTGAATTTGGTCTCACCAGCTACTTGGAAATAATTAATTAATTCATTATGGATTAATTAGTTGGAGAAATTCAAGTTAGAAGTCTTTCTACAGCCATGCAACAGTTATCCATTAAATTAAGGAGATTATCCCTTAATTAAGGAGATAAGATTCAATTGTATTTGAGTCGTAATTAGTTAGCTCAGTTTACTGAGTTAAGTCCAGTTAAATTAGTTCCAAACTGTTTGAGGAACTAATTGTGAGTTCAGTCAGTTAATGCATGCATGCATCCAACTAGTGTACTCCAAATAACTGAAGATTCTCTCATCATAAACTCATGCATGTCTATTCAGAGAAATACCTGGTTGAGCTAAATGTCAAGGATAGGCTACTATTAGTTTCATGTTTTCTCCTATAAAGGAAACTCATGCATGCAAAAGGAACAAGGTTCCTTGAGGATTGCTTAGTTTTACAGGGTGTGGGTGTGAGTGATCAGTGTTACACTTCGCAACAGTAGGATCACTTAGGAGAAACATCGCAAGGAAATAGGAGGCTTGGAGGGTTGAGGAGAAGGTTTGTGAGAAGCCTTGTTTGCTCGTGAGCATCCAGGAGGATTGTACTGAGGGCTGGCTAGTTGTGAGAGCTAAAGCTTTGTGTAATCTTGATGTATTTCCACCTTGTATGATAATACAGATAATGCGGTTTTTAGTTGAGGCTTTCCCCTGAGTATTCTTTTGTGTTTCATGTGCATTGATTCTTCTTCTGGTTATATGTGTTCCTCTTGATCTTGTTCAAATCTTTTAAGCTTCCGCAAGTTTGATTGTAGAAGTAGATTAACATATTTTGCTTTAGTTATATTGCATTATCAGGTTAATCTATAGTCAGAATTTCTACATGGTATCAGAGCTAGCTGATCTATAGAGAAATTTCTACATGCTATCGAAGCTGAGTTTATGAGAGAAGTGAACAATATACGTAGAAGAGAGTTCAAAGTTTGAAGTTTGGGGCTGCAGGTGCAAATCGAATTCATCTCATACTTCAAGGTTGGTCAATGGCATTCTATGGCTTGAGACTCGAGTATGCCTTAGATGGAAGCTCGAATTACATAGCATGGAAAAATCACATGGAGATTGTATTAGAAGACAACAGCTTGAAGGATTTCATTTATCAAGAAATCCCAAAGCCAGGTTCAACTAATGCACAAGAGTTGGCTGAGTGGAAGAAGTGTGTGGCGAGGGTGAGAAGGATCATCCTTGAGGGAGTTCGAGACCATATTGTCTCGAGTCTCAATTGGAAGGATACTCCATATTCAATGTAGAAGACATTGAAGGACCCCTACCAGAACAATAACGACCAGAGGAAATTAGCACCCAAGGACAAGCTTTGAAGAATCAAGATGGGGAACTGCAATACTATTTCCACATATCTAAGCAAGCTCACCACTTGCAGATATGAGCTTAGCAATGTGGGAATAACTACTGTTGATGATGATATGGTGAGCCTTGCTCTCCTTGGCCTTCCAAAGAGCTGGAATAGCTACCAGGACTCTGTGAATGGAAAGGAGAAACTACCAGATTGGGAACGACTATGGTTGAATCTCATGAAGGAGGAGATCATGACGAGCACATGAGATGGTTCTTCATCCAAGGATGATGAAGAAAATCTGGACTTAACAAGTAAGGGAAGGAAAGGGAAGGGCAAGGCATCCCATTCCAAATCAAATTCTTCTCATAGAGGGAAGAAGGCTAACAAGTCTAAAGTGAGATGCTTTAATTGTCACGAGATGGGTCATTATGAAACTAATTGCCCATCGCAGAAGTCCAAGAAGGGATCCTCAGAAGGATCGGAAGGTGAGGTATTAGCCTCTAAGTTCGAAATGGACTTCACCCTCATCGCATGCATGGTGACATCGATGATGGGTTGTGGTTGGTTTCTTGACAGTGGAGCCTCATTCTACATGAACAGTAATAAAAGTTTATTCAGTACCTTGGAGGAGAAAGACCTTAAGATGTGCATAGAGATGGGTGACAATGAAAGGTATAGTGTTTCAGGAGTGGGCACGGTTGCTTTTTAGAGGGAGCATGGAGCTTTTATCACCTTGACAGATTTGAAGTATGTGCCTATACTGAAGAAGAACTTGGTATCGATCGTGATGTTGGAGGAAAAAGGGTACGATGTTGTCTTCAGTAAGGGAAAGGTTTTCCTTAGACACATCATCACTAGACAAGTGAAATAGATCAGTTCATGAGTCAAGAACCTGTATGCTCTTGAGGTTCAAGATGTATGCAAAGCCTTGAAGAGAAACGAAAATGTTAGAGACTTGGTGGTTGAGAGGAAGAGTACATTACTTCTCAACATGCTGCCCCAGAAGAAGTCTCAAACAATTGTGGAGGAGCCACAAATGGAGATGCTGAGAGGAGACCGAGTGGAGGCATCCACTCATGTAGAGACCTCCTGTGGGGGGGAATTTCGAGCCAAGTGAGTAGAGGGAGCACATGCAGCCATACCTCCAAGTGTGAGGTGGGGCGATGTGAAGTGATAGTCCCATGAAGGCTGAAATTGGGCAGGGTCCATTGAGAGGTTTTATCTCATGGATCATACCTTGCTACGGGAGCCTAATGTACATAGTAGTGGGAGGAATCAATTGGATCGATGCAGTCAAAGATCAAAGTGATAGAGACTAGAGCAGTGAGATACTGAAGAGCGCAAAGAAGGATTGACAACAGTGCAAAAAGGCTAAGTCAGCAGAAGCACAGAGTTTTTCAATCGACAGAGGCAATAACAATCAGAGACTTTGATGACAGAGGCATTATTCTGATTTAGGTTGGATGTTTTTTTTGCTTCTAGAGATTGCAGGAGAAACAACACTAGAGAGAAGTGATGCATGCAAAACATTCCAGAGGTTCAGGATCAGGATCAAGTTGAATTCCTTTCTTGTTGAGAGGAAGTGCTGAAAATAACAACAAGAAATGATAAAAATAGAATCCAGAATATTCCAATTTTAATTTTTCCTTGAATTAAAATTGTGAATTAAATTCGAACTTAGTCTCACCAACTGCTTGGAAATAATTAATTAATTATTTATGGATTAATTAGTTGGAGAAATTCAAGTTAGAAGTCTTTCTGCAGTCATGCAACAGTTGTCCCTTAAATTAAGGAGATTATCCCTTAATTAAGGAGATAAGATTGAGTTGTATTTGAGTTGTAATTAGTTAGCTCAGGTTACTGAGTTAAGTCCAGTTAAATTAGTTCCAAACTATTAGAGGAACTAATTGTGAGTTCAATCAATTAATGCATGCATGCATCCAACTAGTGTACTCCAAATAACTGAATATTCTCTCATCAGAAACTCATGCATGTCTATTCAGAGAAAGATCTAGTTGAGCTAAATGTCAAGGATGGGTTACTATCAGTTGCATGTTTTCTCCTATAAAGGAAACTCATTCATGCAAAAGGAACAAGGTTCCTTGAGAATTGCGTAGTTTTACAGGTTGTGAGATCAGTGTGAGTGATCAATGTTACACTTGGTAACAGTAGGATCACCCAGGAGAAACCGTGCAAGGAAATAGGAGGCTTGGAGGGCTAAGGAGAAGGTTTGTGAGAAGCCTTGTTTGCCTATGAGCATCCAGGAGGATTGTACTGAGAGCTGGCTAGCTATGAGAGCTAAAGCTTTGTGTAATCTTGATGTATTTCCACCTTGTATGATAATACAGATAGTGGGGTTTTTAATTGAGCCTTTCCCCTGAGTATTCTTATGTGTTTCATGTGCATTGATTCTTCTTCTGGTTATGTGTGTTCTGCTTGATCTTGCTCAAAACTATTAAGCTTCTGCACGTTTGATTGTAGAAGTAGATTAAAGTGTTTTGCTTTAGTTATATTGCATTATCAGGTTAATCTATAGCCAGAATTTCTACAAAATATGTGTTAAGCCTCACTAGCATAACTGGTTGAGGGTGGGCCTTATTAGCAAGTCGACCTGAGATCAAAACTCATGAGGGTGGTTGTGCCTGTGCTAGGGGGAGGAGACATGTTAAAAAATCCAGTCAACTTAACGCTGGTGTGGCCCATACTAGGTGCAATCTCCGGGTGACTTTGATGAATTAGATGCCCTTAGGTTGCGGTTTCTCAAATACAAGTCAAACTTAGAGAATCATAGACAACTTAACAAAAAAAAAATATAAATATATGATGAAAAATAAAAATAATAATATTTATTATTGCTTTAAAATTAATTATTTTTATAAATTATTTTTTTTTTTTATTTAATTATTTATATATAATTATATATCGTAAATTAGACGATATATAATTTATTTGAATAAATTTAAATATATTATAGTAATTATTTTTAATTATTTCATATTATAAATAATAATATAACATATATGAAATTGTGATATTATAATGTGCATGTTGAAGATTAAAAATACAGATTCACTATCATCCCTAAGGTTTATGACTTTAATTTAAGTATTTTTGTCGTTGTATATTTTTATATATATCTTCTATATATATATAATATATATATATATATATAATTTAGGGTATTTTATTTGTTATTTTGTTCGTAGCCTAACGAGGCGGAGTTGCTCGAAATTCCGATCATATTTAAAGTAAATTCGGCAAGGATTTTTGTAAATCAAAATTTTCAACTTCAAAATTTTAGGTGTCTTAGGTGTGTTTGATGGTGCTAAATCCATTTCTACCATAAAAAACAAGATTCAGACACTGCTTCTACAAGATTTTTTTTAAAACTTTTTTGCCTAGATTCCAACCACTTTTGGCTGTCGAGGCAATTCCTCTGCCTCATTAGACGACTCTGTTATTTTGTTAAAACTGAATTCAATGTATTTATAAATTGTATTTGCGAGAATAAATTATTTTAATTTTTTATATTATTTATTTAGTATATTATTTATTTAATATAATTATTAAAATTTTCATTAAAATGTGAATTATATAGATATATATTATTTTAAAAATTCCAAATTTTATAATGATGAATTTATTTAAAATAAAATTAAAAAATTAAAATTAAAGAATAAAGAGAATATTAATTTTTGTGTGTAAGGTGACAAAATTTATATTATATAAATAATAATTTAATGACAAAATATTGAGATCGATTAAAAACATTAAACCACACTATAAAAATTGATCCAATTACAAAATATTGAAATGTGTTAAAAATGAAACTAGACCTCAACCTTAGTGAAGTAGCGGAGACATTTATAAGAAGTTTGTTCTAAAAATATCTTTTGAAAGATCAATTGAGTTATTTAGTTAATTGAACTATTATTGAAACTATTAGACATTGAGTTATGTAGGAGGATAATTGTGTAACCAAATAAAAAAAGACATAAATGTTAGATAGGCTAGTAGTAAGCCTCATATTCTTCATCCTTATTGAGTTGTTGAATCTCCTACTCATCCTCAATGAAATGGGATTGATGTTGGTACCTTAAAGGTTAAAATGCTCATGAATTGAATAGCTTCCTCCTCTTTCCTAAACCCATCATCATAGTCCTCAAAACAAAGGCCAGTGACCACATTATAGAGCATAGAGAACTTTACCTCAAACCTTAAGAGTTAGTTAATCAATTATATTTTAGACTACCTCTACTTCTCTAGTACAAGGGTAACAAATCTCTAGTACAAAGGTAACAAGGGTCTAAGCATGTGAATATAATTCCATGACATTAAAAACTTATGTGTCCATTGACTTTGGAATCCTTGTATCATCAACCCATTATTAAAAATTTTGTCATAATTTGCTAAAATGCAATTTATTTTGTGGAACTAAAGTGACCAAATATTTGACTTTCACTTGAGTTTTATGGAGCTAGTATGTTGGAAATATTTCCTTATAAACATAGTATCCATTTCAACTCTAATTCTTTAAGTATGTGGAGAGGGACATTGGTGAGAGCACATTTGGCTCTTCTAAGCCTCCATTTTACTATATTTATGCATCTGATCATTTTCCCTAACAAGAATAAGATAGGAAAAGTGTAAAACCTAAATCGTAATCCTAATACTGACCCAAAAACAATAAATCATGATCATAAACATAACAATGACATAAAAACCTCACAAAAATATGCTTCAAAAACCACTCATTTCCTTGCAAATTCAAAGAGTACCCATATATTAAAATAAAATAATTCACCAATGCAAACAAATTTTATATAATAGAGAGTCAATATTCAGTAAAACAATGGAGTTAAATGAGAGAATGAACTCGAAATAAAAATTGAAGCCAAATTAACCCATTAAATTAATATAAAAAGATCATGTACCAACGAGAGAAAAGGACCAACCACTAAAATCTAAAAGAAAATTACTAAAAAGAAAACACAAAAGGATGTCAAGAATCAACCAAAGAAACTAACTAACGTAGCCCAAATACCCTTTTTATAAAATCTTTCTAATTGAAGCCATAACTAAGCACCTTTAAATATAAGAAGGGCTAAAGGGCCATAACCCTACTACTGCTTCATCATCAACTTGTGGATATCAATTATCCTCCACTAAAGAATGAGTGGAAGTACTCATAATGAATGTCACTATGTAAGAGATACAACTGTGCTCACCCTCGGACCAAGTAATTTGAAAGAAATAGCTAATATA
>APFE031645238.1:100911-123935 GCA_000404065.3 Pinus taeda
TCGTGAAATGAAGAATATTAATGTAATTTTTATGAAGATGGTATGTGATATTATATTTTAATTTAATTTTAAAATAACCAAATATCTTAGTTCATTAATTTAATAAAGGAATTTATTTTACAAATGATGATTTTACTAATATTTTTATCTGATTTTTTAAAATTTTATATAATTAAATTATGATGCAGGTTAGAATATTTATTAATTAAAGAAACATTTATACCCAATTTAAAAAAAAAAATGATAAATACATTTTAACTTTATATAATGTTAACTCCTTTTATTAATTATTAATAAAGAAAAAAATTAAAATTCATAAACTCAAAATAGATCATGTCTTTAATTTTCTAACTTTTAAAGATTTATAAAAACAATATAGAATATTTTTTATGATGATAAATTTGTTAATACATAATGATGATTAATGATAATGTTGATGATTAATATCTAGTAAGACCAATGTGGTTTCCTACACTTTAAGAATTTAAGAGATTAATTGTCTCTTTAATATTTTATTTCTACCATCAAAATAAAAGGGAAATGGTGCTCCTCAATCAATTTACTTTTTTGACTTAACAAATCAAGAAGGTTAGTAGTTAGTAAATGTTTTGGAAATAAGAATGATGTGAGTAAGAGCCAAGCAATCCAAGATAAAGTGTCTTTCATATTCAACCCTCTTTTTATCGCAAATGTGACAATTTTTTTCGTCCCACTGTGTTTTGGCAATAAGCCAATGCTAGACCAATGTTCATGAGAATTATTTCTAATCTTTGAAATGTTCATTTACTTCTTAGCACTAGCCAAGAGAGAGATAATTATGATTAGAAAGAGTGGGGTTGATCACCTACTTATAATACTTTAGCTTCATTTTTCCCTCTAGCTCCTTATCATCCCACCACTTAGCCCTAAACTTAGAGGTAATAGTATTTTTAATATTATCCTTATTCTCCAAGATGATTTCTTTCTTTATCTCCAAGATTGGACGTCCTTATGTCATCCTCGCTTAAGTTGGAGGTGGGGGTTTTGGCTAGCGTTAGAAGCAATTTTTGGGAACCCCTTGGCTTCCATCTTGGAAAGCTTCTTCTTATACATCAACTACCTAAACATAAACATGATTTTAATCGATGAAAAACTTGCTTCAATCAAGAAAATAAGATAAGGAATATTTATTTTAATCTCTAGGTTATAATTGATAAAATAGTAAAATTGATCATTTACATAGACAATAATAATTATATTATGTTAGGATAATAATTATATTATATAGTTGGTATAAATTAATATGTTAGAAGAATAATATATATTATTAAATATAGTGGGTATAAATTTAGAATGAATAAATGAAAAATAAATTAAACTATAATTAAATAATTAATAATTATAATTTAAATTAAAAAAAATAAAAATATATAATTATATATGTTAAAATTTTATGATTTTAAAAAATATTTTTTATTTTAATAAAATTAGAAAAATATTATTATTATTATTATTATTATTATTATTAATTATAATTAAGTGATGAAATTTCAAATAATTTCAGCTAATAATTTAATACTATCTATATTTATTAAATCTATTGATTATCAAATATTAATACTATTATATTATTTAAATCTATATTATCATTTTATAAGTCTAATTTGAAGTTATTATGGAGGTGAGAGAATGATCTTACTAAAAATCTCTAACCAAATTTATATTCTAATAATAATAAATAATAAATAATTTATAATTTATAATATTATAATAATAATAAATAATAAGTATTTTAAATATATATATTTTTTTTAGGTAAAAAATTATTTTTTATATTCAAAAGTATTTGAAGTGTTTTCTGACTTTTAATGGGAAAGACATTTTACTTTCTATTTAGAAACTAGAACACTAACAAGAATTTAATTTTTTAGGAGCCAAGTGAAAATGTTACTATTAATTTTCAGAAGAAAAAAAAAAAAAAAAAAAAAAAAAAATTGTTATGCAAAGCATCTGGTCCATTCTTAATGGAAAAGAATGAAACATATATATAGAAATAAAAAAAGAAACATAGAGACTATCATCCAAACTTATGAGATATTGAGGCTTCCACTCGAATGGGCTCATTGTTGCTACTAGGAGAGAAACCTAAGTCAGAGGGTATGCTCATATGATTTTCTATATACTTGAGCCTATGATCCATGGAGGTCATGTGTAGCTTCATCTCATCCAACATTAGAAGTATCTCCTCTTTGGCTTCATTTTGGTCAACCAATAATATTGCTAGCAATAATTTCAGATGCCAATAAAGATCTATCTTATCTATAGCGGCCCATGGTGTCCCTGTGTCTAGGACCCAATTTTTCACCTTAATTAAAACTTCTGAATTTGTTAGAGCACGCTTGAAAATAATGAGGTGGAATCCCACCTAAGCTATCTCTTCTTCAACTAGTTTGGGAGTGTGCTTATGATATCTAGAAGTTGAGATTTTTGCTCATTATTCGGCACATGAGCTCCCACGTTCTTAATAATATTTTGTTCCACATCGGACTTTAACTCGATAACAGAGGATTATGACCTAGTTACAAATAAACTTTGAGTGGTCACAAGGAGGATGCAACATCGAACCACTAACAACAAGAGATTATAATAATAAAGGGTGCATGTAAGAGTGAAGGGATAGACAAAGATGGATAAGAGAGTGATTGGAGGAATGTGGTTCTTAAGGAATCCTCGACACAAGAGGGGCTTAAGAAACATGAGATTACAAAGAAGGTAAAAAAAATATTGAAAAGAAGGTAGAGGCGAAGGAAAATGCTTGGCCTAGCCAACCGAATCTGTGCCCGTTAGAAAAGAACAATTAGCCTAACCTTTCAACCCACTAAAAACTTTGAGAGATTAAAATACCAAAGCTCAGGAATATAATGATTAACCAATGCAAAACCTAAAATAATGCTAATAGAATATAGCATGTTTGTTCCATCTAATACCTTAATTGTAAATTTGAATCCACTTGCAAAATCCCATCAAGTTTTGGGTGTGCAAGGTAGTGATATTGAATGGAGTGCATACCACTCACTTCCAAAAATAACCACTATACATGGGAAATTTGGCCCAACTGCATCATTCAACATTCAAAGCCAATTCCCAGATTTGATAAATACACATTTTATACCCGTAATTAAATCTATGATGTGGTGATTAACATACACCATTGAAAAGTTGTTAAGTCACATACTATGTCGTGAAGTGGAATGAAGAACCTTTAATTACTTAGGTTGAATTTGCTAACAAATCCACCTTCCTAAGTGGTGGGAGGGTGGAAACACGATAAATTTTCCATACAGTTATAAAATTGTAAAAAATATGAATTTTCCATATATTATAAAATTGTAAAAAATTTTAAAATTGTGAGGAAAAGCCAAGATCATAATGAGGACTAAGCAAGTTTTGAGGTTTATTTTTATCATAAACATATAATAGTTTTATAATGTCATTATTAAATGCTTACATTTTAATTTCAAATGAAATTTACGTAACTTATTTCCCATGTTTAGAATATCTTAATAACTATTGTATTATGATTATTATTGGAAAAAATAAAATAAATATTTATTTAATATATGAAATAGAAAAAAATATTTATCAAAATTTTCAATATTCATTCAGTAGGTTAAATGGAAAAATATTCGAAAGAATAAAAACCTAATCAAACAAAATATAATAAAAATTTATTATAAATATATAATTTTAAGTTTATTTTTAGATTAAAAATTAGAATATGATTATGTTAAACTAATTTTTATAAAAACATATAAAATTATTTGTAATATTATTAATTTTTTAAAATAATATTTTATATATTTATAATGCCAGAAGTATCAGGAAAAAAGGATAAGGAAGGAGCAAAAATATGACTATCACAATTCGTTATTATTGAAAATCTAAAGTTTTCGCTTATTTTTATTGTGAAAATATTTAGAAATAGAACAAATTTGTGTGAATTACGTTTTTATTAAGTTTTCGTAAGAATTTAAATCAATGGACAAACTTAGATTCTTTTTGTACGACTATTCACCCAAGCTCATTGGTTTCAACTTCCTAAAATTGGGGGGTTTAGCTCCTTGTGAGATAGAGTCTAGGGGACTCTAAGAAGCAGAGTTGTCTAAAGTGTTTGTGGTAGCTAGCGGTGAGGGAAGAGGTAGGAATTAGACTCCAATGGCTCTAGCTATAACCTATATAGAGTGGCCTAGGCCCGAACCAGGTGAAAATCCAAGTTGAAGGCACAGCCTTCCACCACCACCATAAATTATTCCCTAATATCAAAGTTGGTGTCCAAATAGATTTCTCAATGCCCATCAGTTTTTTCTTGTGTTAACGAGCTCTTGAGCTTCCATGTGTGCAACCATGCGCCAGATGCTTCTTGGGAGGTCCTCTTTGAAATGCTCAGTGTCAGGGCCATGCTAAGGAGGAGGAGGTTGTCAACTTTTGCCTCTTCCTCCTATCCTAGGACAATCTCATTCCTTCACCATTGTTGTTGACCTTCGTGACTAAAATTGCTCTAAGCAACTTCACTAACCTTCACTTCATTTTATTGTTAATTATTAAGAGAATAAAAAGATTGAATAACTATGCTAGGCCTCTCGGGTCATTCTTAAATCGAAAACAAAGAAACATATAGATAGGAATACAAAAATAAAACGGCAAAGAGACTATCACCCAGACTGATTGGATTCCTAGGCTTCCACTAAGATGGGGTCCTTGTTGCTTCTAGGAGAGAATCCTAGGTTAGGGGGTATGCCCATATGATTCTCTATGTACTTTAACCTATGATCCCTGGCAGTTATGTGCAGTTGCATCTCATCCAACATCAGAAGAATCTCACCTTTGGCATCATTTTGGTCAACCAAGAATATTCCTAGTAATAATTTTAGATGCCAATAAGTATCTATCTTATACATATATTGGCTAGAGCAGCAAATGGTGTGACCCATATATAGGACCCAATTTTCCACCTCATCCAAAACTTTTGAGTCTATAAACCACACCTCAAAATATTGAGCTTGCATCCCACCTAAGATATCTCTTCTAAAACCGAATGGGGAGTGTGCTCATGATATTTGGAAGTTGAGCTACTACTCACTACTGGGCACATGAGCTCCCACACTCTTGATAATATGTCAATCCACATTGGACTTTAGGTCGGTAACAAGGGATTGTGACCTAGTTGGAAAGAAATATTGAGTAGTTAGAAGAAGGATGCAACATGAAACCAAAGAAAACAACATGTGGTAAACAAAGAGGGTGCATGCAAGAATGAAGGGACAAACAAAGATGGATAGGCGAGTGATTGGAGGATTGGGGCTCTTAAGGAGTTTTGGAAAAAAGAGGGGCCTAACAAACATGGGGGTACAAAGAAGGTGAAGGAATTATTGAAAATAAGGTAAAGGCAAAGGAAAAGGCCCAACATATTCAACCCAATCCATGTGACCAATATAAAGAAACAATTAGCCTAACCCTTTAACCCATTAAAAGCTTTGAGTGAGTGCAAAACAAAAGCTCATCCATCACAAGAGATATAATGACTAACCAATACAAGGCCTAGAGGGAAGCTAATGAAATAGAACATGTTTCTTCCATCCACACCTTAATTGCAAATTTTAATCCACTTGCAAAATCCTATCAATTTTTAGTGTGTGCAAGGTGGTCATGTTGAATATAGTGCAATCCACCAACATCCAAAAATAACCAATATACATGGTAAATTCGGTCCCAAGTGCATCATTCAATATTTGAGGACAATTCATCATTACCTCCTAAGATCTCATAAATCCACATTTGATACCCATAATTAAAAAAATTATGTGGTGATTAGCATAAAATGTTAAAGGGTGGTTAGGTATAATACTATGTCTTGCAGTGGAATGAAAAATCTTTAATGACTTAGGTGGAATGTGCTAACCAATCCACCTGCCTTGAAACTAGTGGGAGGTTGACAACACATAATAAGTTTTTCATTCCTTTATAAAATTGTATAAAATGTACAAACTGTGATGAAGTGCAAGAATCATAATGAAAAACAGACTTGTTTTATCATAAACATATGATAAATTCATGTTTGAAAGCAATAGTCTTTCATGTCATTATGAAATGATTACATTTTAATCCTATATTTAATAAAAATATATATTATTTATAAAAATAATTTCTATATTTAAAATATCATTAAAAAATATATTATGATTATTAATAAAATCTTCACTCTCTATTTAACTTTCTTTTTGTTATAGAAACGGGTAGTGGATATATTAGAAACTTGGCCTTAATGCCAGAGAGCAGATTACAAAAGGTGAGTCTAAATCCAGAAGTGTTGCACAGCCTTGCAAGACCATGACATTTATTTTTAGCTCACACCTCTTTTTAGTTGCTACTATGCGGTCAATTTCAGAGATTTTCCCAAGATTGTGGATACATACAAACTAATTTAATACTAGGCAATAAAACATGACATCTTTCTAAATTAAGGAATTGGTTCCCATATTTCTTGTCTGCCTCTGAGCAAGGCTCCAACCATAAGAAGGATTGCTTTGTTAGCTTCAGCGTTCACCTCCTTATTATTGGCTCTCAACACGTGATAGAAATTCAAATTTTGGAAAGAGACTCCAATGTCTATAATTCTGTCAAGCAGCCTTGCTAGCCTTAGGTCCATTGGCTTAGAATGAGTTACCATAGTGTTAATGATTACCTGAGAGTTTCCAATAATATTAGCCTCCCTGATGTTCAACACTTTCAAGATCTTGAGTCCTTGGAAAAGAGCCAAAGCCTCAACTTGAATGCTAGAAGCCATGCCCAAACCCCAAGTGAAACTATGGATCCTAAAACCAGCTGGATTCAATATGACTCCTCAAGCACCAGCTCTTCTAGGATTTCCCTTTGTAGCCTCATCAAAAAATAGAAAGTGTCTTTGATGGTTTGCAATCCATTCCTGGAACTCTTTTGTTGTAGCCCTTATTTACATACTTTTGGGAGGGAGCTACTCTTTGTAATTTTTTGGAACTAAAGATCAAGAGAAGAACCCCAATTTATATCTTGCTAGCTGAGACTTAAATCATCTTTATGGTCTCTCAGGCATTCTTTTAACTAGCATTTAATTTTAACTACCACTAGCTTGGCATCCTATTCGCAGTTTCTGAAAATCTTTTGTTTTGCTCAAGCCAAACTTGCCAACAGATAATTTTAGGGAGGATAAACCAAGCAGCTCTGATAATTTTGTTTTTTGGAGGAGGACCAGGATATCTTTGCAACCATTTATCAAAAAAATCAGGAATGAAGGAAGCCAAAGAAAAGCTGGAACTCAAAGTTTCCAGCAGCTCGGTCTAGATCTGTAATGTGAAGGTACATTCAAGCATTAATTGAGAAACGCTTTCCTGGTTTACCTTTAAAATTTTGCACCTTGAAGGGCCATGGAAGCCTCTCTTCTGAAGATTATCGTCTATCAAGATTTTGGAATGGCATAACAACCAGTTGAAGAAGTCAATTTTTTGCAAGGAGGGATAATGTCATATCCCTTTCCACGACCCTGGATTCATGGCCACATGGGGGTGCTCACATAGCCTGGCGTATCCTTGAGCAATGGAATAACCACTAGCCTGCACACCCCAACCTCTTGAATCCCTACTTCGTATCGGCATTGGAGCCAATCCGTGGAGCTTGGAGAGCATAACCTCACATTCCATAGACAAATCTGGTGGTGTTTCAAGATTCCAACTAGCCTAGTGTGAATCTTGCCAGACTGAAATGTCCCACAAGGAAGCAAACCAGCATCATTCATCCATCTACGCATCGCTTGAAGAGAGCGACAATCTCCCAGTGGCTCATTGTTCATAATTCTGTCTATCCAAAGGTTGATCCTTTTTCCATTGCCGGGAACCCTGTAGGCATGGGCATTAACAAGAGTACAGGCTTTGATACAGAGCTTTAGAAAGGGTGAATTCGGGAGTGACAGAGAGTGATCTAGACAGCGGGAGCGCTGGCCTTTGAAGTATTTTTTCGAAAGAGGTAATTGTGCCCAGGCAAGGTTAGGTGCAATAATTATCCAGATGACCTTAGCTCCCATAGCGATATTATGATATCCAAGATTTTTAAAGTTCAAGCCTCCTTCCAAGAGTAGTTTGGAGATGGATTCCCAGTTGACTAATGGAATCTTTTTCTCGTTTTGCTTGCCCCCTTCCAAAAAAATTTGAATGATCTCCTCCATTTTTCTAAGAATGCCAGTGGGAACGAGAAGGACAGAAAACTAAAATAAGGGAAGACTGTTAAGGACTGATTTTATGAGAACAGACTTACCAACAATGTTGAGCTAGGAAAAGCCCCAGGAAAACAACTTGTTTTTGAATTTCTCCAATTGAGGGAGCCAATCTCTGCTGAAGGCTCTTTTAAGAAAAACAGGTAGGCCTAAGTACTTGAAGGAAGTCCAGTTTGAGGAGGCTGTGAAACCAAAGGTTTTGGAAATGGAATTGAGCAAGCTAGAAGTAGTGTTCCAACAATAGATATGGCAATTACCCTTGTTTAGATTGCTTCCTGAAACCATATAAAACTCGTCCAGAACTCCTTTAAATCTTGAGGCTATAAGCACAGAGGCAGCTCCCAATAACAAGGTGTCATCTGTAAAGAGGGCATGATTTATGTTTTTAACACCTCTTGCTATACAAAGCCCAGCAATTTCCTGATCCATCATTTTTTTGTCTAAATAGAAACTAGGGACAGAGGCTTGAAAAACGAATAGAAGGGGTGAGAGAGGGCACCCCTGCCTGAGCCCTCTCATGGCTTTGAAAATGTCAGTAGCTCTGCCATTTACGAATGGAGCAATCCAAGGCTTCGAAATGCAGGCCCAAATCCAATTTTTAAATTTCTCACCAAATCCAAGCTTATGTAAGACTTTCAGTAGAAAAATATGCTTAACTCTATCAAAAGCATTTTCTAAATCAAGTTTGACAACCATACCTTTTTCATTGCGACTCAGGCTTGAGTGGATTGCATCTTAGAGCATAATGAAATTGTCTACTATCTGTCTACCTTGAATTAATCCTCCTTGGCTTTCCGGAATCACTTTGGGGAGGATGAGCTTAAGTCTATTAGCGATAACTTTGGTAATCAGTTTGTAACCAATCTTACATAGTGAAATCAGGCGAAACCTATTGAAGGTGTTGGCTCCTTTCTCTTTGGGGATGAGAGCAAGAAAAGCAAAGTTCATGTTGCCTCCGATTTTCTGGCAAGCTTGGGACTTAATAACCGTTTTGTATAGATCTTTTTCCACAATCAACTAGCAAGATCGGAGGAATCTAGCGGTAAATCCATCTAGCCTAGGGGCTTTGTCTAGGTCCATGGCAAAGAGGGCATCCTTGACTTCATTCTTGGTGACTTTAGCTTCAAGAAGGTGATTCCTTTCAACTGTAATCAAGGGGGGGACCACGTCCATCATATCAGAGTTTTGATACAGATTTATATCTTCACTATACAGGCTTTTAAAGTGAAAGGAGGCAACTTTTTTGATGCTTGCATTGTCTTTGTGAATGATAGTGCCATCTTTCATTTCAGAAATGGAGTTGGTACATTTCCTTGCCTGAGCTTGTTTGTGGAAGAAGGAAGAGTTCTTATCCCCTGCTTTAAGCCAAAGGTTGTGTGACTTAAATCTCCAGTACTCTTCCTTAGCTAGACAAGCCTTGTGATAGTTTTGCTGGAGCTGGGCTTCTTTGTCTAGAATCTCTTTTGTTATGTCAATCGTTTCAGCTTGGAGATGATGATTTTCCAGAGTGCATTGGAGTTTTTTCCTTTCATTGGCTGGATTGGGCAGAGATTTGGCCCAGCTTTTCAAAGCCCTTTTCACTCTTATGAACTTCTCCTCTTAGATGAAAAAGGGGGAGCCTTTGACTAGCTGCATCCAGATGCCCTTAACTAATTACACAAAGTCTGATTCCTTAGCCCAGAGTGGGCTAAATCTAAAGGGAATTGGTCTGAGGTCAACCTGAAACACCAGTTCCAGCTTGATGGGTTTATCATCAGAAGTGTTGCATGGGAGAATATGAACTCTAGCCTCTAATCCAAGAAGAAGAAAAGAGCTTTGAAGTAAGAATCTATCCAATCTGGCAGCAATGTGGCCAGGACCAATTCTTTTATTAGTCCAAGTGTACTTACCAGAGATTGGCTTGATGTCCAGTAGGTCCCAGTCTTGTATAAGGTCCTCTGCCCATTCCCTTGCCGTATCTCAAACAATGCTACCTCCTCTCCTATCTGTTGATAAGAGAGTGAGGTTTAGATCTCCCACAATGATGGTATTCTTAAGATTAACGAGGTTTTCTTGGTTTCTTATGGATTCCCAGTAGGCCTTTTTTTCCCAGCATTCACAGGGATGTACACGTTGAAGAGACTAATAATCTCTTTTGAGTCTAAGTGCAGCAATTTTAAGAACAACTAGTGAGTGTATCCATTTAAAAAATAATATTTTTAAAAATAAATATAGTAAATGAATAAGAAAGGACTTAATAAAATCCTTTCAAACAAATTTATAATAAAAATCAGTATAACTCTATTTAACATATTGAAACATATTAAATTGAATTTTTGTTTAATCAAAAATTTCAATATCCATTTAAAAAATGATATTTTTAAAAACAAATATAGTAAATGAATAAGAGGAGACTTTAAAAAAAAGCCTTTCAAACAAATTTATAATAAAAATCATTATAAAATAGATAATTTTAAATTTTATTTTTTGAAATAAGATTTATAATATAAAATAGGTTAAATTAATTTTAAAATTTTAACTATTTATAATATTATATTATTATTTTTTAAATAATTTCTTGTATTCCTATATTCTTTTTATTCTTTTATTAATTTTAAATTTCTTTTAATATTTATATTCATTTATCAATTTCTTATGATCTCTAATGTTAGATGTATCATGTAAAAAAGGTAAGGAAAGGAGCATAAGTATGACTATCACAATTCATTCTCATTAAAAATCTATTTAGCTTCAACTTATTTTTATTTTGGGTTTTATTCTCAAAGTATTTAGAAATAGAGCAAGGTTATGTGAATTATGCTTGCATTAAGCTTTTATAAGAATTTAAATCGATGTATAAATTTAGATTATTTCTGTAGGACCATTCCCCCAACTCATTGGTTTCATCTTCCTCAGATTTGGGGGTTTAGCTCCTTGCGAGATAGAGTCGAAGGGACTTTGAGAAGCAGAGTTGTTTAAAGTATGGGTGGTAGTTGGAGGTGAGGGAGGAGTGAGAATTAGACTCCCATGGATGAAGCTATAACTTGTAGAATGACTCGGGCTTGGATTACGTCAAAGTATAGGTCAAAGACGTAACCTTCCACCACCATCATAACTTCTTCCCTCATCTCAAAGTTGGTGTTCCAACATATTTTCTCGGTTCCCAGAGGTTTTTGCCTGTGTTACCGAGCTCATGAGCTTCCAAGTTCGAAACCATGCACCGAATGGTTCCAAGTTTGGAACCATGCTCAATGCTAAGGCCAGTCCAAGGAGGAGGAGGTTCTCAGCTTCTACCTCTTCCCCGTCTCTTGGGATGATCTCATTCCTTCACCACTATTGTTTACCTTCACGACTAGAATTTCTCTGGGTAGCTCTAGTAACCTTCAATTTAGTTTTATGTGTGTAGCGGGGCAGTTGAATGGGTTGTTGTCTTACTAGCTGAGGTCACTTATCCCATGTTAGCATTAAATGCCAAGTTGTTACTATCTTTCCACCCTAGCACATGCATTTCCTCGAGCTTGTGGAGATGGCTGGCTTGGAGTGCCACCATCCTCCTACCTTAATTGTTGGTGCAATGTCTTACATGAAGGTTTTCAATGCCTTCAGATGTCACTTGGTCACCCAGATCTAGGGGAAAAGTTTACTGTTAATTGTTAAAAAAGTAAAAAAAAAGTTCAATTGCTATGCAAGACCTCTCAGGCCATTCTTAAATGGAAAACAAAGAAACATATAGATAGGAATAAAATAAGAAAACAACTTAGAGACTATCATGCAGACTTATTAGATTCCTAGGCTTCCACTAGAATGAGATCCTTATTACTTCTAGGAGAGCAACCTAGGTCAGGGGGTATGGCCATATGATTCTCTATGTACTTGAACCTATGATCCATGGAGGTCATGTTCATTTGCATCTTATCCAACATAAGAAGAATCTCGTCTTTGGCATGATTTTGGTCAACCAAGAATATTCCTAGCAATAATTTTAGATGCCAATAAATATTTGTCTTATATATATATTGGCTATAACAACCCATGGTATGACACATGTCTAGGACCCATTTTTCCAGCTCAACCAAAACTTCCAAGTCTGTTTGACCACACCTCAAAATAATGAATTCACATCCCACCTAAGTTATCTCTTCTTAAACCAACTAGGGAGTGTGCTCATGATATATGGAAGTTGAGCTTTCTGCTCGCTACTGGGCACATGACCTACCACCTTCTTGATAATATGTCGGTCCACATCAGAATTTAGCTCGATAATAGGAGATTATGACGTGCTTCAAAAGAAATTTGAGTGGGCATAAGGAAGATTCAACATCGAACCAAAAAAAACAATAGGTGGTAAACAAAGAGGGTGCGTCCAACAATGAAGGGACATGAAAAGATGGATAGGAGAGTGATTGGAGGATTGGGCCTCTTAAGGAGTCTTGGACACAAGAGGGGCCTAAGGAACATGGGGGTACAAGGAAGGTGAAGCAACTATCAAAAAGAAGGTAGAGGCAGAGAAAAAATCCCGATCTAGTCAACCCAATCTATGTGACAATTAGAAAGAAACAATTAGCCTAACCCTTCAATGCACTAAAAGCTTTGATTGAGTGCAAAATCTAAGCTCATCCATCACAAGAGATGTAATCAATGCAAGGCCTCAAGTGAAGCCAATGAAATAGAGCATGCTTCTCCCATCAATCACCTTAATTGCAAATTTGAATCCACTTGCAAAATCCTATCAAGTCTTGGCGTGTGTGGGGTGGTGATGTTGAATACAGTGCAAGCCATGCACACACAAAAATAACCAGTATAAATGGGAAACTCGCTCCCATGTACATCATTTGATGTTTGACAATAATTCATCATTACCTCCCAGGACCTCTTAAATCCACATTTAATACCCATAATTAAAATTATGACACGGTGATTAACATACACCATTATATGGTGGTTAACTCACATACCATGTCATGCAATGGAATGAAAAATCTTTAATGACATAGGTAGACATGCTAAGCAATCCACCTATCTTAAAAACTGGTGAGAAAATGACAACACAATAAAGTTTTCATTCCTTATAAAATTGTAAAAAAATGCAAAAATGGTAAGCAAGTGCAAGAACCATAATGAGAAATGAACTTATTTTATCATAAACATATGATAAATTTATGTTCGAAAGCAATAGCCTTTCATGTCATTTTCAAATAGTTACATTTTAATTTGAAATAAAATTACAAAATTTATATCCTAACTTTAATAAAAAATATATTATTAATAATACTTGTATTTTATATTTAACATATTATTATAAAAAATATATTATAAGAATTATTAAAAAATTCATGTTAAATTAAAAAAAAAAAAATCATAAATTTTCAATATTCATTGAATATGTTAAATGGAAAAATATTTTTAAAAATAATATAGTGAATTAATAAAATGAGAGGAGCCTAAACAAAATTCCTTCAAACAAATTTATAATAAAATTATTGTAAAATATATAATTTTAATTTTTTTAAATAAATTTATAATATAAACTATGTATTTTAATAATTTCGTATATTCCTCTAAATTTTGTATTCTTTTATTAATTTTAGGTTTCTTTGAATTAGTTTTAGGTTTCTTGAATCAGTATTTATATTCATTTATCAAGTTCTTATGATCTCTCATGTTAGAAGCATAAGGCAAACAAAAAGATCAGCAAGGGAGAATAAGTATGAATATCACGATTCGTTATCACTGAAAATCTAAAGCTTCGGCTTATTTTTATTCTGGTTTTTTTTGGGGATTATTTTTATTCTGGTTTTTTTTTTTTTTTTCTGGGGAGTTCATTAGAAAGAGAACAAAGTTGTGGGAGTTACGTTTGCGTTAAGCTTTCATAAGAATTTAAATCGATGGGCAGATGTAGATTCTTTGAATAGAGAACGAAAGGGACGTGACCTTGATAAATGTGATGCATGGCATCCCATACATTGACATTTTTGGCGATGGGTAGCACGGGCTGTAATCGAAATAATGCCTTTGTATTATTAGGAATAATCGTAATCAACGGGATTTCTTTAATCCTTGCCTTTTATTTTTCCGGTTCATTGTCAGTGGGAATGGAGAAAGGGTAGGGCCGTCTAGGTATGGCGCGACAGCGATTGGCCTGTAGGCGTGGCGCGCATAAACAGC
Organism: Pinus taeda; assembly: GCA_000404065.3. Taxonomy (NCBI): domain Eukaryota; kingdom Viridiplantae; phylum Streptophyta; class Pinopsida; order Pinales; family Pinaceae; genus Pinus; species Pinus taeda. The sequence continues at coordinate 115,337 of APFE031645238.1, forward strand.
ATAAAACAAAATTTAATCAGATGGGACAGGACCAGGGCACTCAAGCGCTGAGCCAAAGGTAATATAAATGGGCAGATGGAGGACTGAGAAGCCAAAGGCCAAAAACGTCAGGCGCCGTTCATTTTTGGTTTTGCTTTCTTACATCCCTTGCTGTGGGCCTGAATTAAAAAACGAGACTAATGTGGAGTGGGAGTTAACAGAAGGCATCAATTGGTGAAGCACGAGGAAGATATTGCGAGCAGGAGGAGGTGCAGGTGTCGACCTTCTAGAGAGGGGGAGGAAGCCCTGTTTTGAGAAGAGGAGGTAATTAGTTTGATTCGTCATAGGGTTTCGTTTACAAGATTATAATTTTCTGTAAAGTAATCTGCATTCTGTTCTCCAGTAGTGCCACTTGTTCTTTTTTAGGATTATTGTGCCCGGCAGACCGGATGTTGTTTGGATTTGTGCTTTGGATCTTGAATTTGACGCTCACGAGGAGCAAACCCTAGCCGGATTGAACGGTTGTCTGATCTCTATGTATAATTTTGTGAAATGCAGGCGGGAACAGTACTGCTAAAGGGAGACAATTCGCTGCCTCCATACTTTTGTAGCTGCGGAGCCGGAGCTTACACGATACTTCTCCATTTCCTCTTTTGTTCATCCATTAGGTAAATGGATTTTGCACTTCCTCGTGGTTTCGATAAAGGAAAGATTTCGTTTTGTCTATGTTAATACGTTGCAGAAAGACTGGATCTCATCTGCAGGTAGCCGATATTTCTGACTATTATGAGATGTATCAGTGAAAGGAACCTTTCAAATATAAAACGTGTTGTACAGAAGCATAAGCTGTAAAGAACGTTAGTCTTTAAAGCCGAAGCCATGAATCTATCCAAGCAAAGAGGCGATGTGCAGAATTTGAGAAAACGATACGATATCAAGCCTTAGAATAATATAAAATGTGCGATGCTTTATGGAAAATAAAGAAGGTGTCATAAAATCTCAGAGCTTTAAGCTCCGAATCTAAAGCTCTGAATCAGGAAACCCTAAAAATGTATTAGAAGCTGATTAAAGTAAAATTTGCATTATAAGACGGTGCTACAGGATATTTTAAAATTTAATAAAGGACAATTTGTAGTTAACTTTCGCTTTTATACGGTCTCGGCGAGAGAATGCGACCTGACAATTACTTTGATGACTTTCGTACTCGCAGATACAGCGGACGCATACTGTTGTTTCTGATGAGAGCATGTACGAAGAGTAATAATAGAGGTGTGGGCGGCTGGGCGCGGTAAGTTCTTCCTGGTTCTTGATTATGGCCGGCGGGTTTACTTTTTCTTCAGTTCCATGGTACACAACAAACGCCGCTAAATCTTTAACAAATGTAGGTCTAGGGCCGGAGGCTTTAGCTTCTACGTCTAACTGTAGCCTGAAATGCAATTGTAAGGCGGGATTGGAGTCCTTCACGGAGAGATCAAAATGTGCAGCGCTGAGGTACTCTGAGAACGATTTTAGCGGCTCTGAAGTACGAAGATACTGCGAGTCATTATTTTCGTCTGTTGGAGGGGACCAGCTCGCCAAAAGTTCCACTAACTGTACTACTGACACTTTGCTAGCAGCGCTCAAGGCTAGCAACTGCACCGGCCCTTGCATTTGCTGCCAAGAACAGAAGGCAGGCTTGGATACTAACGTTACTGCTACTTGCAGGCCAAACCTGCCAAACGCAGCCCTGCATAGAGCGAAAGGGCAAAGAATTTGCCCCAAATATTGGTATGAGCTCAAAACCAGAGAGCCTACACAGGAGACAAGTCTCGACTTTACAGACAGCAGCATTAACGATGTTTATTCTCATACTATGTTGAAGAAAAGCTCCGTGGATTCGGAGGCTGTGCTGGCCGTGGAAGTGGAGACATACAGCAAAGATCTCGGCGCCTTTTCGGAGTCCATTAATGAAAGTGTCCTGCACGAAGACTATACCAGCGGTCGTCAAAATCAAGATGATAACAAAATTCAAGAAATTAACAAGGATTCGAAGCGCAAGGCGCGGGAGATGGAAAGAAAAGTAGTGGCTGTTGAGATAGAATCGGCAAGAAACGTCGACCTGGAGGCTAGAATAGTCCGCGTTTCTCGGTTGACTGGAGGTAAAGATCGTCACAGTAAAGTTCGCACAGCGAAGGGACTTCGTGACAGAAGGGTTAGACTATCTGTTTCGACTGCAATTCAATTCTATGATCTACAAGACAGATTAGGCCTTGAGCAACCGAGTAAGGCTGTTGACTGGTTGATTAATGCGGCCAAATCATATATAAATGAGCTCCCAGAACTTGACGCAGAAATACCTTCTGCCTCTGCAGGTAATATGACTGAGCTGTATTCTTCAAATTCTTCTCATCTCATGCCTTATGTTGTATCGCCAAGAGAGAGTGCAACTGCCGCTGCTGCATCAGCCCTTACGGCGTTTGGATTTGGCCTGAACTCACCGAAAGCCCAAGGGACCAATTCGCACAAGGCTACAGATGGAAAAGGTATATCATTGCCGACTCTCAAGGAATCGGACTTGGGACGAAGCAACAGTAGCACTTCAGATGGGAGTGTTAAGGGATCGGCGGAATATACATCAAATTGTTCAATGTCAAAGCAGGATCCCAAAATACAAAGAAGATTCGAAGCAAGGGAACGAGCAAGGAAGAAAACCGCCTCGGCTAAAAACTCCAGTGCCTCGCTACCAGACATCCAGCAATTGAACTCGATACATCCTTCCTTAAGTAGTATATCTAAGAACGTTTTGCCTTACGCTTCCCTTCCGTTGGAGTACCAGACGTTCAGCAAAAATGATAACGCCTGTGGGATTCAACCTCAGGTCTTGACAGGCAGAAGCAGTGCTCAGCAATTCTGGGATTATAATGCGCCGTCTTACACAGAGTTCTTATGCTCCCAGGATTCTCATCCTCTTCAAACCATGGCTTCTTCGTCGACAACAGCACTCCAAAATCATTTCCCGCCTGTGCCCAGCACCTCTAGCGTTCCCGGGGTTTTGGGAAGTTCTTGTTTTCAAACCTATGAAATGTCAGGCTCCGCAAATCAAATCTTTGTGCCAAATCAAATTCTACACTTGGAAGGCAACCCAGGGCAAACTCAGGTTAATCTACTTTATTCCAATATTCCCATGCTTATGAAAAGCGTTGAGCAACAAGCAGAGACCACGGTTATTTCTAGGTTCTCTGACGATATAAATTTCTCGACGTCAGGCCTCTCCAGTAGGGGACCCCTTCAGTCCAATTCTTCTTCTATTACAAACATGCTTTGTATCTCCCATAGTCGAAAGAATGCCGACGGTGAAGGCTCTTTAAAAGTAACGGATTTCGTTCCTTTTCAGGCTTGCGATTCTCATACACTCTTTCCAGCCATTCACAGTGCAGGACAACGTAAAGGATGAATACAAACACCCATGGTATGCTTTCAAACCAAATCTTCTCAATTGCATTGTCGATAATTATATTTAATATGGATGTGTTTTTCTTGATGTTGCTTAATACTACTTGATTAATGGTTCGTGCATTCTTGCCCTCGGCAAAGAAGACCGAATACATATACGAACGAACACGGTGATTGCGTGTCGTTCCATCGATCTGTATTGATTTTGTAAGGGATTGATTAATTTTCTCTACCTCATTCGATGATGTAATATTTGACATTCTGAAATGATATGTAAAGATACATCCCGTGATTTTCACAATGATCAAAGCGATTCTACATAGATAACTTTGTCGAATATGAGTACGTGTGAATCGAAAGTAAACCCGTAGCCCTTTAACACTGGTTTTGTATAGAGATACCTAGAGGCCACACCACAATCAGCATCAACCTTTAGGTACTTCTAAAAACATTCTATTGTATAGTAAGATTCCCATGTTTCTCAGATTTAAAACTTCTTTTTTGTTTATACGGGAGATCTCAGATCAGATCTCATTGCGAGGCGAAGCTTTGTTACATCTAACCATTCCTCCCCCCCAAAAAGAAATCAAAGCTACACACTCTTCTTTATCTACCCAGGATTTGTGGTGTATTAGCTGGTCTATCTGGAAATCATTTTATTAGTTCTCATATCTGCTTTTTCACTAACATGGCTAATTCGTCTCTGTACAATCCTTGTTCTAGAATTCTTTATGACGCCCCCAAGATATTCGCCAGCGGATCACCGTTGTATAATGTCCAATTTCAGCCCCTTTCTTTCTTCATCTTCTATGATAAGGATTAGAATTCCATAGTAACAGGAAAATCCGACTCAAACAAAAGGTTTAGTCCTGAAACATATTGGAAGCTATGACCTGCCCCATGATAATCAGGGTAGTCTAAACTTCAATATTTTCGGGATATTTTTCCATTTATTATTATTATTGTTTATTCTAAGCAATATAAATTTAAATTTAGAAGAATTATAGAAACACTAGATCAGTATTACTGTTGAGGTTGTATAAAGATTTTTAAGATTACTGAATACATGCATTAATAATAAAAAATTATAATTTAACTAAAGTTTATATAAATGAATTCCGATGTTGGCCATGGAAAATTCCAAACATATAGCATTTAGGAGTCTTGGAAACTTCAAAATTTGGCTGAATCCCGATACGAGTAGTCCAATATTAAGAATTACGTATTAGTATTATGTCAAGGCTGCTGTCAGTCATACCTCAGGTCACACCTGCGGCTGCCGAATGTTTACTCCAGGCCTTCGCTTAAAAATGAATGTGATTACAGATGCCAAGCCTCAAAACTAGGAAACGGCCTTAAATATTGGGAACAAGTATCGACATTGGATGTAGAATTGCGTCGTGTCAAAAGAAATACCCAGTTAGAAGGTTGTGTGAATTCAACCTGCAATTGACATAATAGAAGGTTGTCTGATTTCGGTATGGCTGGAACCTCTTCGTTGTATGAATTTACACGCAATAATTTATTCCTCAAAAATTTATTTTTCACAGTATATTTTATCATTGACTCGATCGTAAAAGTTTTGCGTAGTCAAATCCGTTTTATTTTATCTACATCACAAGTTTCTTTTCCATTTTTGCTTCCATGGACGAAGATTCTGTGTCCAGATGATCTCGCCTATGAAACGTTCTGTCGAAAGAGAATTGATGAAATACCACCATGCTGTAAGGCTGTTCAATTGGTCACTTGATAAGATGTTTTTGCCAGCACGAATGATATTCTCTTGCCCCTTCATGGAAAACAAAAAACGGAAACACTGAAAAAACTATATCATTCAATTGAGATATTAGCGTACACTGAATCAAACCGAGAGCTGCAAACAGAACTTTATGGACAGCGTCCCGTACTTACTGACTCTCCGAAGAAAGCAGATTTTAATTTTGGACAGATATGACAAACTCCATCAGGTAACATTATAGCTCGTCCAGTCAATCATGAACAGAACAGGAGATGGTGGCAGTACGAAGTGACTGACATCCCAGTTTCAAGGATTCGTGAACAATGCTTTGGAGTGCAGATGGCGGCCATCAATTATTTTCGTGCAAGGAGCGAACCTTAATTTCAAGCACTCCACACCATAGATGTCTATACAGGTAAGGTTACTTCTCACTGTCCTTCACACTCATCGAATTGAAAGATTGAAATGCATAAGCTTCTCACAGCAATCGCTTACCTTAGACATGTGTCAATCTTAAATCAAATTAGTAATTAATCAGTTTTTCATGGACACCTCTGGCCTGAAATGTCATTATTTCGAGATATCTGGTTGAAACTCCTTTTCTGTCCACTGCATTTCCTATTTTTGAAGGATCCATGGGGAAGGATCACCCCTGGCCGACATATGTCTGCTCGTGCACATAAGTGGTGAATCGTTGAGAGAAACAAGTAATGAGTAGTCTAAGATTAAGACATATGGCTTTGCAACTTATAGATACCGACTTTTCCTTGTTCATTAAAATCCCTGATTAGAATTTCACTAATCCCTTAAGGTCTACATAGTTAAAATAGTGGGAATGGAGTCCAAATAGAGTTTTGCAACTAGAAATCATTCAAATTCCTAACTATATATTTTAAATTTTTTGTTAGTGTTATTTTTCTTCCACAATTTTAAATATATTTAATTATAACCAGTATTAAAGTAATTTCGACAAAACTACCCAAACAGTATTCTACCATTCTCATCCTCTGCCATTAAAAAAATGTCGTAACCATAGGTACTTATTATAACCATAAGTAGAAAGTGCTAGGTACCTCATAAGTACTTCTTATAACCATAAGTAGAAAGTGCTAGGTACATACATTTTATTCATGAAGGTTGTTAACTGACAATGAACAAAGTCGCCGTATTTTTATATATGAGATCTAACATTAAGTTGTGTATAGCCCATGTGTACTTATTATCAATGTCATGAAGATGATGAATTTGCCTTCCATTTTACCGTAATTTCTCACCAATCCTTCGTGCATCTGGTTCGTGACCGCTCCCGATAATATTACTAGTTCCACTGTGCATTTAGGTCCGTGCCTATTGGGCATCATGCTAATTTAAAGTAGCATAAAATAGTCATGGCCATCCTCATACTACATCGCCATCGTCATATTACATCCCCATGTAAAGCATGAAAACTTGGGATTAGTGCCGGTAGCAGTACACGGCATCATGATATTATATCCCCGGTATTCTAATGATGAAGAAAAGAACTAGATAATACTACATAAGCATTGAGAGCATAAATATATATGAAAAATGTGGGAAGAAAATGTAAACCTAAGATATTTAGTGAAATAAGGTGGTATTAGTAGGTGAAAAATTAGAGCATATGTTGGGAACACATTTAGTAGAGTAAATAAATAAATATGAAAAATATGGGAACAAAATATAAATTTTAAATATTTAGTGAAATGAGGTGGGATTGGTATGTGAAAAATAGAAAATATGTAATTTAGAAGGGATATATGTAAAAGTATATATGAAGAAAATGTATCTAACATATCAGTGAGATATGGTGATATTTTAATATGAAGAGTTTATTTGAAAAATATTTAAATAATGAGTTTTTAAGATAGAAAATGAATTTTGGAAATTTTTTTAATATACCATGAATTCTATGTAAGAATATCATTAAGTTTATTGAGTGAACCCAATGGTATTTTAAGAATTTTAAAACTCATAACTAACTTGAGTGCTAAAATACATTTTTGATCTTATTTGTCAACTTCAAAAAGGAAACTGATATATATATATATGGGAAAAATCCAAATAGCATATTGCCAAAACTTATTCTATAAAAGCTTGAATATCGTAAACCATGGCAAGGAAACGAAGAAAAAAAGAACATTATTGTACCAAAGTTTTTTATTTAAATAATTATGATTCAACACTTCCCAATAATTTAGATGCTTCCTACTGTCCTTTATTTATCATATTCCTCGTATTGAATGTTTTGAAAAAAAAATAATATTTACCATTGTTCCACCCCATTTCTTAGGCATAAAGGCATGTAATATGGTGATGCATTTAAATAATATGTGGAGATAGTTAAAATTTTTTAGGAAATGTCATTACTCATAAAGGCATGTAAGGCATGTAATATGGTAATGCATTTAAACAATATAGGGAGATATTTAAAAAATTTAGGAAATGTCATTAATTCATAATAAATCACTAATACATTATATTAATAACTATATTATATTTATAATTATATTAACATTATATAATTTAGAAATGATTTATTTAAAATTTAAAGTTATATTTATAATAAAATCATACATTTAAATGAAAATATAATTGGATAGTAGATTATATTGAATATTGTCATTTAAAATATCAACAATGCTATCCTAACCAAACATAAACCTAACATAATAAAAAAGAAATGAGATAGGTTTTAATATAATAGCTTTAATTTATTTAATTTATTTTTTTTTGTCAGTTGAAGCGGAATCAATTCAAAGAATTGGTATTTAATTTGTTTTTTACAAAACCAATTCAAAGATTGGTTGATTATATTTTAGGTTCAAATGGAGTAAATGGGAATCATAATTTAAATTTAGTGATAATAGTTTTTAGATTGAGATTTTATTTCAACTTATTGTTAATTTATGTGGCCTACCCTTCTCTTCGTCTATCACCTTAGTGTGTAGTAAAATGCTATCATTTAAGCATTTACCCCTCGTTTACTAATATTAATTGTCTTTAATCTACTCTCTCCTTAAATGAAGTGATTTAGAGCCGAATGTTGTTTTATTGTTTGTTATCGAGTTCAAAATTATCTATCTTTTAATCATTATTGATACTTTTATACCAAAAGTCCCTCTAAAAAAAGTGATATACATGTAATTGATGATTAATTTGAGTTTTAATCTAATTTAATTCTCAATATTCTTTCATCATCTTCACTTTAACTACAATTCTCATCATTGATGATGATTAATATGAGCTTTAATCTAATTTCACTTTTAATATTCTTTATCTTCATTTTCATTTTAACTACAATTCTAGTGATTTTGAGAAGAGATGTGTGGGGTTATGTTGTTTGCCTAGTGGGGTTGATCTCTTTGGAAATATGAGTCATCCTAGTTGGCATTATAATGAAATAGATTTCCTTATATTTTATTTTATTAT
>APFE031645238.1:127242-198463 GCA_000404065.3 Pinus taeda
ATTATTATTATTTGAATCTTAGTTTTTACTATCTTACTTTCTTTTATACTTTTATTTGGACATACCTAATTAGCATTGCGAGTATGATATAAAACTTAATGAATTAAATTTATAACCTATGCATTTTTGTTGAAAAGTATCTCCTACTTATTCTTGGGATACCACCTGGATGGTAAGACTAGATGGAGTGTCCCCTTATATCAGTTATTTTAAATCATTGCAAATTGGTGAATAGCTTATGGTGATGAGTACGGATTTTACGAGGTTGAAGTTTTCTTCCTCGTAAACATGAATTATTTTAAGTATCTTCGTTGACACAACCTGGATGATAGGAGGCGGTGTAGTGTCACCTTAAATGCGGTATTTTCGAATTGTTGTGGACGCTTGGATAAGGTGTAGTGTCACTTTAAATGAGGCATTTTGGAACCATTGTGAAGGCATGGATAAGGTGGTGTAGTGTCACCTTAAACGTACTAATGCCACCAATTTGTATGTTGAGTTGTTATAAAAACATTAACATTTCACAAAGTCAACCTTGTAATTTATGGGACTTACCATATTGCATATGACACTTCGCTCTTATTCAGGCGATGTTGTGCGAATTGTGCATGCAACCTTGCTACTAGCGTCTACTCACCGCGAACAAGTAGTTATAGGTCAAATATGAACAATTTTATGGGCGACTTTTTACTATTAAAGTTGGTTTTTTTTATATAGATAAATATTTGCTTTTAATTAATTATTATTATTTGTATATATATTTAACTTTACATAATAATTTTATATATTACAATTTAAAGATGAAGTATTTAATACTTTAATTTAGTGTTTTGGTTAAGATGTTAAGATGTTTAGAATTTATTTTCGCTCTTATTTAGGCAATGTTTGTGCGAATTGTGCATGCAACCTTGGCTACTAGCTGTCTACTCACCCCGACAAGTAGTTATAGGTCAAATGTGAAACAATTTATGGCCGACTTCTTACTATTAAAGTTGGTTTTTTTATATAGATAAATATTTTCTTTTAATTAATTATTATTATTGGTATATATTTTAACTTATTATAATAATTTTATATATTACAATTTAAAGATGAAGTATTTAATATTTTCTTAAATTTAGTGTTTTGGTTAAGATGCTAAGATGTTCAGAATTTATTTATTTGTGAAATTATATAATGAAATGGATGGTATTGGCTTTTATATAATGTGAAATCTGATGAAGCGTTGGTCAAAGATCAATGGAATTTAGTGTGAGAATATTATATTATTTTGATTAATTATAGATAGTTTTAGAACTATTAATAATTAAATTTAGATTAAATTTAAGATTCTTCTATTATAGAAAGCTTTGAAGGAGTTTAGATATTTAGCATTTTCAGAAAGATTTTCTCTAGATTATTTTTGGAGAATTTTTATAGAAGAATTTATATGTACATATCTAATTTGTAACACAATGCAAGTGAATGAAGTTTGGTCTCGAAGTTTATGGTACATAACACATTTGTGTGATTCTGTGTGCATTTCCTTGAGGATATACAACTATAGCCATAGTTAATTTATTATGCCTTTCATAAGATATACAACTATAGGAGCTACACATGGTTTTACATGGTTGGACACACATTTTTCACATGGTTGGCAACCCTTATAACCGTTGTTAATACCTCTTCAAGTATGTCACTAGAGAAACCTGTACATAAAATCTCACTTCCATGTACCATTAGGTGTATCAGATGTTGTATAGCCATCCTGAAAGTAGCCATAAATTGATTACTTGACCGCCATAGTGGTACTCAAAATAATACTTAGGAAGATACTCTTATTTATGAAGGTAATCAAGTAGTACGACTAAGGGTAAGATCAATCCCCCTTAGTTAGTGCCTTAAGGTATAGGGCCAAGCATCACTCTCGGAACTTGTTAGTTTATAAAAGAGCTATGGCATAAGGAAAACCTTTGTCCATATGACTCTTGAAGCCCTACCAATAAAGTTCTTAAATCTTCCATCATTGGAAATTAAAAAGAAAAAAAAATTAATGAGTGGCATCTAGTCGCAATCTAGGACAACCTCAAGGACAAATTTTGACAGACAAAAATTATGGAATTTGGCCATTAAGACGAAAAAATTCCTTGATTCTCAAGATTGTTCAGATGTAGTTTAAAATGGATTATCAAAATAAGATGATGTAGACACATAGGCTATGAAAAATGCTCAAAAAAATAAACTAAATAAAAATAGAAGAAAGGATTACAACACACTATGGTTTATTCAATAAAGCTTAGAAGACTCAAATTTTCCAAAATTTGTTGTAGCCAATTATGCTAAGAAAGCATGGGACAATTTAGAGAACTCCTCTCCAAGCTTAAACAAAGTAAAAATAACAAATTTGCACACTAAGGAGGGATTTTGAGAATCTAAAGATGAAGGATGCTAATTATGTGACCAATTTATGAATTAGATGATGAATGTAGTAAAATTGTTAATAACACATGGTGAAGATATAATCATAATAGAAGGTTGTTGATAAGGTTTTGAGGATTCTTCTAGCCAAATTTGATGTTATAGTAGTTTCTGTTGAATACTCAAAGAAGCTAGCACAACTTTGCATATATGATTTTACAAAATCCTTGTTATCCCATGAGATAAGGATGAATATGGATGACGATTCACTGGGGAATTCCTTCAAGTCATAGGCTTATGTCAACAAAAGATGAGGAATGAGAAACATAGGTAGGGATAGACATAATGGATTCAAATTACAAATAAATGGCAATTGAATCCTGGATCAAGGAGATTCACCACAGTAGAACACTTAGAGATTAAGGTGGGGTGGCAGAGGCCACCAACAGAGAAGACTATATGCCAAATACAATGTTCAATACCATTATTGTAAAAAGTTAGGGTGTGTTGCGGTAATGAATGTAGAAAAGAAATTGTAAATATAAATAAAACAAAGTTAATTTTACCTCTAAAAGTGTTTGTGACTATGTTTATTACTTGTGATATTTCCCAAGAAAGTAACAAACATCTTCTATTGCTAGATAGTGCTTGTATTAATCATATGACTAGAAATAGAATTATGTTTTAAGCCTAGATAACTCTTTTAAGGGTGAATTTAAATTGGGAGACAATAGTATTCTTAATGTTGTTGGCAAGGTATAGTTAGTGTCCTTATTAAACATAACGTCACAAGTGTTCGTTAACTTACTGAAAATGGCTACGGAGTCATTTTCAATCACAATACTTGCATAACCTTGGGTATGTTTCCTAGAAGGTGAGTGATTGTTAGAACTGAAAGGAAAAAGAATAGGGTGTATCCTTTGGCTATAAAAAATCCTAATTAGTCAACCTTATCTGGGCATAAAGTAATTAGTCTATATGAGTCTTGTGTTGGAATTTGAGATGTGGTTACTTGTATTTTGGAGACTTATATTTGTTGCAATAGAAGTAGCTGGTCAAAGGTGTACAAATCATACATGGACCAACTAACACTTACGAGAGTTTTATATTATGAAAAAATTAGATGGATAACTTTCAAACTAAGTCACATGACACAAGGACACGAAACACGGAGGACACGTAAATACGAGTATTGGACACGAGACACAACAATCCCAGAAACAAAACACGAGGGACATGTTATATATATATATATATATATATATATATATATATATATATATATATATATTAAAAAAATACTGAAATATAGTGCTTAATCCATATAGGTATGAATCATGATGAGTTATATTTAGTATTTAGTATACATTATTTACTATTTAGTAATTTACTAGTTAGTTTATGAATTTACTACATCAATGATGTTCACAGTTCAATGTTCATTGTTCATGTTATTGTTTTTTTAATTAACTTCAAACAAGTTTGATCATGTGCAAAATTCACATAAGGTAGTTTATGAGCTATAAATTTATATGTGTTCAAACTTCATTGTTGACCAAAGTGTTAATCGAGCTTTCCCTCCCTTTAGACCTCAAAGGTGTAGTGAGCAATGAGCAGATGATGGGGAGCTGGGATGTTTATTTCAAAACACGATCTATATGTGGTCAGTCATGTATAAGTAAGTTAAGTTCTATAGGCTATAACACAACTTAAAAGAAATTTAAGTGCTCCAAACTCTCAGCAAAGCATGCGAACACTCATCTCCTATATCTCCAGGTCTAGGTCGATGTGAAGTTGTGAGCATTACACTCGAATATGATGGAATTCCTCACATTGTGAAACAAATTAGATTCCAACGATGAGAAAAATCAACTTCGATGGCGAACAATGACAAAAAAACCCAAAAATAAATGATGTTCTAGGTTTTAAATGTCACTTTTCATGGGACACGTGTCCTAAGAACCAAACTTGTTAGAGCACATTTTCGCCACATCCAAAACACATGTCTCGATTGGAGGACACAAAGAAAAATGTTTTCAACATGTTTTAGGGCAATTTTTGTGTTCGACATGTGAAATACGGGACACGAGACCCTAAGGACGTGTCCTGTGACTTAGCTTTCCAACTTGTGCATATTATAGGGAAAAGTCTATTGAAGAATGTAGGGCAAGTAGGATTGATGTGATTCTTCTTTAACTTGATAACTATTTGTGAGGCATTTTAATTTTTGTCTTAGAACAATCTTCTCTTTGACATTATTAGAGTGCGTGTTTCTTATTTCATCAAATAGCTACCAAAACCAAAGAGACAAGAACACAAGATGTATGGCTTTCTATCAGGGCCAAAACCTCTCCCTCTTGGAGAGGGAAACCCACACACAATTCTTCTTATAGAGATTCCATTTGACAAATACCAAGACCATGACCCTTGGCCTATTATGCCACTCCAAGACTAAGATACCATTCCTCTTCTTCGTCATGACTGAGATCATCATCACTGCTGCTACATCGAAGTAATCATCATTGTATCACTGAGATCTTTACATCTTGCTGCACCATCACCCAGAATACTGCTGCACTTTTACTAAGATCAGTGTTATTCCTTCATTGAGACCTTTACCATGAAGCTGAGATCTATATAATGAGATATTTAGAGCAAGATCATGACTGCTTCTAGAATACTTGTTGAGGTAAAGGGTGTCACTTCAAGATCCTTCTCTTCACACATATGTCGAGATAGTGAGGCTGCTTCACTATGTTAGTAGGTTGAGACACTGACCAATATTGAGACCTTCGTTATTGTTGCTACACCGAGACAATGACTACTTTCCTTGTATTGAGATCATGATTGCAGGTATGATGAGATTTCCACCACCGAGGAGGATGAGACTGCAATCTTTCCTCATTGTAATTGTCCACAGAATTGCAGAGGCATTCAAGACTGAGCATTCCTATACCTATCCGAAGTTATAGTGATGTTTGTACTTACCCAAAATATCAAAATCCTAACTCATGTAATGAGTATCTCCTGTAATGCAGATATATGTCTAAGTTCTTCTTCACTGCATTGATCCAAGATTCCTGTACCTTTTACACCCATCTGAATTTCAGAGAAGAAAATGTGAAATCTTACTTTTATGCGGTGACCCTAACTGCATATATATAGTAGTTAGGTCTCTATATTTGAGCCGACATGATAGTGTGAAGTGTTGTGACCTTTTATTGAGCCGACATGACTTTCTTTAGTTTATTTGATTTGATTTGAGGCTGACATGACATCTCTCTTTATCATTTTGCTTGTCTTCTTCATGAGGATTGTGCTGGTCTTGAAGGGCTAATCTAGTCACTAGGTAGACATTACATATATGCTCAAGAAGAGCTCTTTCACTCTGACTTTCCTAGACCTATGAAATGAGCAAGAAACTCATTCTCATAATTTGAAAAACAATATTTCTTTTTCTTGAGAAGTACAAAGTGTTGGGCAGTGGATCCCCCCATAGCATGTTTTTGGGGCTTAAAGCCCGAGTTTTGGTTAATGTAATGTGTTATCACTTAGAACTAAAGGTTTAATGCATAGAGTTATATGCCCTAGTCCGATGACAAAGGTTTATGTTCAACTTGTTTCCATTTTTATTTGCCTCACTTAGGAATCAGAGTTTTAAAGGTTTTTTAAGCTTAAATTAGACTCTGCTCCTATTGGCTTTTCTCCACTCATCATTATTCCATAAGTCATGTCTTGTTATGCCAAGTCACCTTGTCCTTTAGTGATTCCGCAGCGCAGTCTTATTGGCCCATTTCGCAGCGCAATCATAATCTAGCAGTTTCGCAACGTGTAACGATTAAGCCATTTCACAGCGCATCATTAAAAAATATAACTAACAGCACTGCGAAATCATGGATTCGTGCATTCCGCAGCGAATCTTTCCTGAAATGTCAAGTTCATAGGTGAGTCAGCATGTCCGTCCATTCATGCCAGTCTAAGGACCTCTTGAAATCATGTTTGAACGTTCACTTGCCGCTCCTCCACCAATAGATTTCTGATATGCACGAAAATCTCATTCCCAAGAAATCTTACCATGCACAATCCTTCATTATGGTCGTGAGGGTGGCATGAGTAAGCAGTCATGTTCCAAATTTGAATTTCAAGCAAGGTTGTTCAAGCGAGCCTGATTTCAAGCGAGGCTGAGTTAAAAAGGAAGGTGAATCATCTCGACTAGACTTGTTAGAATTTGGCTGTGAGAATTTCCAAGTAAGAATTTGGCCGTGAAAATTTCAAAGTGAAGATGGAGAGAAAGGAGCACAGGTCCGGCAAATGCCAAAGGAATGAACCTGAAGGCCTAGACATAACCTTGAGAGATGAAGGTGTGAAGAAGGCGTTTAAAGATGCCGGGTGCTAGAGATTTTGTAAAAAACTGCAAGGAGGGCATGCACAGGTAACAAAAGAGTTTGCACTTAATTTTACTGGTTTGAATTCGAAGGTTGCCATGCTTGAGATATCAGTTTCTCCATAAGCAATAGCTGCTGTGACCGAGATACCAAGAGGCCAGGAAGAATGGTTTAAAAACTTTAAATTTGATAGAAATCCTTGTAAGGAGTTCTTGAAAGAAGCATATGTAAATGAGGATTATACAAAAGCAGTGCCTAGGTTCTATCTCAAAGAACATTATGCTCTTCTTCTTACCTGCATTCAGAAGTATCTAACCTGTGAGGGAAGATACAATAAGGTTTATCCTTATCATTTCAAATTGCTCCTGCATTTTACCGGGAAGGTCTCCATAGACATTCCATTTTATTTATTTCGTAGTCTAAGTAAAATGTGTGATAAGGTGCAGCTCAGGAAAGAGGACTGTGAAACCTCTTTATTTCACCATGGCCTAATTAAGTTGTTGATTCTAGATAGCCTCCAGAAGATAGGTCGAGACTGGAATTCTTTTATCTTTATGACTGGTTTCCAAAGCAAAACTGGTCTTACTGCTCAACCAGTCAGAGAGTTTACAATAGCTGAGCTTCAAAGGGAGGCAAGAGATAAAAAGAAAACCAAACCACAGCCACCAAAACTAGTGAAGCCGTCAGTCATTCAAGAACAGCCTCAGAAAACAACAAAGGAGAAGACTCAGGGTAAGATGACTGTACCCAAAGTAAATAAACCTGAAGCAGTCACAAGGGTGAGGACAAGGAGCCAGATTAATAAAGAGAAAGGCAAAGCCATAATTATCGAAGAGAGCCCTGTGTCCAAGGCGAGCCTAAATGATCTATTACAGGCTATTGAGTTGGAACAGTCTAAACCGGTTGAGATTGATTTGACACAATCACCACAGGTAAAGGTTAAGAAAACAAAGGCCTCAAAAAGGCTTAAGTTTGATGAGCCAACCAGGAATTTGTTTTCAAGCTAAGAAGACCCATGACTAGGAATTTCTAGCAGGTACAGGAAGCACTGCCCAAAACAGAGGAAAAAGGGAAAGGAACACGACCTCAGCAAAAAAGCAGCAAAAGTAAAGTAGCCATTACATCTCAAGGAGATTATGTGGCAGCCATGAGAAGCCAAATAGAAGCAGCTGAGGAAGAAATCAATCAACTGAAGAAAGCTGCTGAAGACTTGAAGGCAGAGCTAAGCCGGGTACCTAATAAATGAATTCACTTTTCTGGAAAGATTTTGTTCCCAATTTTGCTAATTTTGCCTAAATCTTAGTGTTTTGAGGATGTTTAAATCCCTGCTACACATGTGATGCATCAAAGGGAGTTTTTGGCGACCGATGGTTGGATGATATGAGCTCTCAGGTTAAGAAAAAAGTAAACTGTTTTAAATTAAACAGCAGTTTCGTAGCGCGCTACGAAACTGCTGTAGATGATGTTTTAAAAAAAAAAAAAACGCAGACAGACAATTGACTTTATGAGCGGGAGTTTTTGAAAAAGGCACAACTGTCCATCACCAAAGCCTACAACATATCTACAACGTAGCCACGTTCCATTCTTTGGGATATTAAAGACTCAAAAAGATGTTGTTCATGATCAAGCTAATTATGCAATAAAGAAGCCGAAAAACAGGGGACATCTACGAATACCATGCGCAGATAGGGATTCAGCACTTAAAGGCCAATATGGCATATTTCATATCCAGCTCAGCCAAATCTAAAGGGAACCAGGTGTCAAAGGACGAGGAGTAGCCACTATGGCACGAAGATGGAGTTAGAGTCATAATCTATTTAGGACTTTTTTAAAAGTTACAGTCAGCAGTTTATTTGTATTTAATAGACAGTTAAATAGTTGATAGGTGTCTTTAGAGATAAGGATCGAGTTAAAGTTCCCCTCATGCTGGAGGAGGAAACTCGAATTAGTTAGAATAAGGATTATATATAGCTGAGATAGCAATGTAACAAGGGTTGGATATTTTTATAAAAACAGAGGACTGTTTTGGCTTATGTATAAACAGAAGTTCAGTAATACAAATGATTGCTTTCCTTCTCAGGATTCACAATGGATCTTCTTGTTCAAATGTGTGATGGTATATTTCTTTAATGTTCTTTTACAGTTTTACAAATGCATAATCACTCAGAACTCATTGATCATGCTCTGACTTCCTGTATGCCTTTGCAAACTGTGGTTTCATGTGAGTTATGTTTGAACATTTAGATGTTAAGTGCCCTGATTTCTATGAAAAGATAGTGTTGTTGTTTACTAAGGTATGAGTGACTCCATAAGCCCAATGGGAATCAATTTAATATTTTGTCCAGCTATCATACTTGTTCATTGTGTCTTATAAGAGTTAGCCATCTTGTCATAGATCAACATTAATAACCTTTGAGAGAGCCCTCTCAGGCTAAAGAGGCTAAGCTTTAGCCAAAGTCTGGTTTGAAATAGTTACTTGAAGTTAGCCTGGTCTGCAACCTTCCAGTGCTTGATTTTGAGATAACATAATGTAAAGACTCCGCGAAGTACGGGCGCGGAGCACGAAAGTCTAGGATGAGTTATAGATAGTGAGGTTGATTCACTATGTTAGTAGGTTGTGACAGTGACCAATATTGAAACCTTCATTATTGTTGCTACACCGAGACAATGATTGCTTTCCTCATATTGAGATCATGATTGCGTGTATGATGAGATTTCCACCATCGAGGAGGATGAGATTGCAATCTTTCCTCATTGTAATTGTCCACGGAATTGCAGAGGCATCCGAGACTGAGCATTCCTATACCTATCCGAAGTTACAGTGATGTTTGTACTTACCCAAAATATCAAAATCCTAACTCATGTAATGCAAATCTCCTGTAATGCAGATATATGTCTAAGTTCTTCTCTGCTGCATTGATCCAAGATTCCTGTACCTTTTACACCCATTTGAATTTCAGAGAAGAAAATGTGAAATCTTACTTTTCTGTGGTGACCCTAATTGCATATATATAGTAGTTAGGTCTCTATATTTGAGCCGACATGATAATGTGAAGTGTTGTGACCTTTTATTGAGCCAACATGACTTTCTTTAGTTTATTTGATTCAATTTGAGGCCGACATGACATCTCTCTTTATCATTTTTCTTGTTGTCTTCTTCATGAGGATTGTGCTGGTCTTGGAGGGCTAATCTAGTCACTAGGTAGACATTACATATATGCTCAAGAAGAGCTCTTTCACTTCGACTTTCCTAGACCTATGAAATGAGCAAGAAACTCATTCTCATAATTTGAAACAATATTTCTTTTTCTTGAGAAGTACAAAGTGTTGGGCAGCGGATCCCCCCCATAGCATGTTTTTGGGGCTTAAAGCCCGAGTTTTGGTCAATGTAATGTAAAGACTTCGCGAAATATGGGCATGGAGAGCGAAAGTCTAGGATGAGTCATAGGGTTGTCCGCCCTAAGAATTCTAAAATAATGTAAAGTTGTGTTGGCCTACCCATGGTCTGCGGACCATGGAATTGTAAAAATAAGAGCGAGGCTCTATGTGTAAAAGGCAGGTTGGTGAAGAGGTAAGTAGATAGATGTGTATGCATGGTTAGAGGATAGAAGTGGATCTAAAGTGTATTGGGTTGTAGTAGTAGGAAGAGACTCTGCAATTGAGTGTGCATGACAGAGTCGGGTTTGTACTTGAAATGAACTTGAAAAGATCATTAATAAAGATAATTTGGATTCAGAATATCGTGCATCTGGTCGTGAATCTATATTTTCTTATGCATTAAGTGTTATCTATTTATTTATGTGTGCGCACTTGATAAATACTCATCTAAATGTTTATGTATGAAATTATTCTAACTAATTAGTGAACAAAACCTAATTAAGGAAGACTTGGATGAGAAACACAGGTCGCGCTGTGGTTAGAGTTGCGCGAAGGAAGCAACATAGGACGTAACGCACCCATAGATGCGCGTAGCCCAGGAAGCACTAAGGTTGGATCGCGTCCCTATCACAACATATCAGACATCCCAAGGGTGAGGAAACCTAGTTCTAGCACCCTCCCATACTACTTCGGGTGATACCTCAGTCCATGCTCCGTGGACTGTTGCTGAAAGGGCCAACATTACTGGGATTTGCTTGGCTAAATCACTTCTGAACCTGCGTCAGACCCCACTAAGCCAACAGATGGTTTCGTTGCCGGGACCGAGATCTGCCTAAGGGATGTCTGATGTCGTACCACTAGAACCCAACAAAGAAGGAAATTGAAAAGTGGTTGGACAAGAAGATTCACGAGTTCGCAAGTATCTAAGAAAAAGTGGCTAGATCGCTACATGTATATGGAAATCCACAAGATTTTCTTTGCATCCTTTCCTTCTAAACTGTATGAGTGGGTCATGAGGTTAGTCGACAGCCAGGGAAGGTATAAGCTTGACAAACCAATAATGTGGACTCTGGAATTAGTGTGCAGACTCAAGGCATCAGAAGATATGATCGCGCGAGCTGTGGACCATTGGCTCGACTAGATAATAGGGGGATTTATCCCTAAATTTTCAATAGACACGACCGTGAGCTATAACGAAGCAGAACGATGCTTCCTCAAAGGGCCGCGAGGTAAGTATATTAAGTCTTTAAATACTTGGATTAAGATGCTATTGTGTGAAAAGAGGGTCATGAGAATACATTAATGTTTGGGACAACGCAGAGCAGAAAGATCTACAAAAGCAGTGAAGAATTAGGAAACAGTCCCTTAATTTCACCTTCGCGAGAGAGCAAGGAAGAGCTCGCTAAGGTCTCTCCAAGAAGTGCAGTTAGTTTGATAAGGCAGCGTATTCCACAGTTACCACCTCCACCCACTCCCCCACCCGCTTCACCTCCCTCGCCTCCATCTCCACCCACTCCACCTCCACCACCTCCACAATTCAGTATAGCGAATGTGATCAAACTACCAGTATTCAGAGGGGAAGGGAATGAAGATCTGCACCAATTTTGGTTCGTGGTAAGGGCAGTATGGGAAGTGCAAGGTGTCACAGGCAACAATATTAAGAAGGCTACATTGGTAAGCGCGCCACAGGATCGCACATTGACATGGTAAATCAAGCACTCTAACGACCACTTGAATGTAGGAATAGCAAAAATCTAGATTGTGCTAAACAGGGAATTCAGCAGGCCAAAGTCAGAAACATAATTAATCATCGGGTTTAAGGAGATCGTGATGCTTCCAGGCAAGAACCCGTGAGATTTGGACCAAAGACTGAAGAGTACAATCCACGAGGCTAATATGACACTAACATATGCACAGCATCGTACATGGTTCATGGCATCTCTGACACTGCACTTGAGGACGGCGCTGTCACAATAGAAACTTTCTACCCAGGCCAAAGTGTTGGAAATGGCAATGAGGTTGCATGAGACCTTGATACAAGACCCTGGGTTGGGAGTTCAACAAATCCATGTGCAACTATAGAATCTATGCCTGGAAATGCAAAGTTTGAAGCAGGATAGGGCACCGCAGCCAGAGGTGCCCGAGGAGGTATTGTGCTTAAAATGCAAAGGTCGGGGCCATGACAAGGATCACTGTCCAGTATTCAAAAACTACTTGGTAGGAGGTGGGCCAATGCCATTGGGACCAGAGGCACAGGTAGGGCCAAGTGTGATACCCGCGTTATGGTGAGCGACTTGTCAGATAGGAGGAAACCACATGATGGATAATTGTCATTTGTTGCAGAAGTATACACATACTCCCCAGCAGTTGTTTTGTAATTTCTGTAGGTCGGTAGGCCACGATGAGTGCACTTGTCACAACTATGAGCTAATGATGGATCAGACCCCAGCCTATAGGATGGAGACAAAAATGCGAGCCCTCGACCCAGTTGTGGGGATGGCGTGCGCTGGATTTCAAGGGCGAGGTCAAGGACAAGGAAGAATGGAACCAGGAAGGGGCCGGTGATAGTTAATTTGATACAAATGCGGAGGACCAGGGCACTATGCCCACGATTGTACCAACTTGATGAGGATCTCCTATTCGTATTGTGCTCACTTTGATCATGAAACAATAGA
This sequence comes from Pinus taeda, assembly GCA_000404065.3. Taxonomy (NCBI): domain Eukaryota; kingdom Viridiplantae; phylum Streptophyta; class Pinopsida; order Pinales; family Pinaceae; genus Pinus; species Pinus taeda. The sequence goes on from APFE031645238.1 coordinate 140,081, forward strand.
TTGTCCTACGTTGATCACACAAATGCGTGAAAAAGGGGTATTCCAGCCTCCTCCAACTCAAAATATGCAAATGATGAGGTCTGAACCACGCAAAGAAGACCCAAATATGATGCTCAGAAGCAGTGCGACCACGAGAGAGGATAAAGGGGAGCAGCCAGAGGAAGATACATGGGTTCGCAAGGCTCCTGCAAAGGAACTTGAGTTTGACTTAGAGCGCGCGAAGGAGATGTTCATGGAAGCTAAGAAGAGCTTCGCAAAGGCCTCCACTTCAGGTAGTAAGGATCAACTAGAGCCAGGAATTAATCCTTCAATGCTTACTACCTTTCTGGAGACATGCATGAAACTGTTGCACGACAACAAGGCAGTTAAGGGACTATAGGAGCTGATCACCAGGTGTGTGGGTTCAGGAGGCACGTAGTCCAGAAATTAGGGAAGCATGCATTACGCACTGGGAGGGAAATGAGATTGACTGCGCAGATTGGTGAGTATGAAATGGATCAGCTAATCCTAGATCTGGGTTCGGATGTGAATGTGTAACCAAAGCAAACATGGGAATGTATGGGCAGGCCCGCGTTACAATGCTCCCCTATTCAACTATGAATGGTGAACCAATAGAAGATTTTGCCCATGGGGAGGTTGCAAGGGGTAAAAATCAATATTAAAGGTGCGAGCACACAGACAGATTTTGAAGTGATAGAGATTGTCGACAACAATCCCTATCTCGCGTTGTTAGGAATAGATTGGGCCACCAATATGAATGGAGTCATCAACCTGAAGAAGCGGAAGATAATATTCGAGAAGAAGTCACTACGCGTAGTAGTCCCGCTAGACCCAGCCAAAGGACCGCACTACACTAAACTAGTGCGCCATGATGAAAGAGATGATGAGCTAGATTGTATTTACAAGATAACTGCACAAGACTAGGATTGTGTAAATCTGACTGCAGATGGGAGAATCTTGTGGGAACGCGAAAGCTCCTGCATTTCGGATTCAGACGAAGAAGTAGAGTGCTGGCAGAATCAGTTGCACAAAGTGACGACACTGAATTGCAACATGATGATTAGATCACTGCGTTGCATGACAACAGAAGCATGAGAACTAACAACTTATGATCGATTGACAGAGGTGGATGAATTCTTGAGCAAATTTGAAAGCATAGTACCAGAACAACAGCGGGTTGATGCATTGAAATGGGCACTGCGCACAACACCCGCACGATGGTGTAGTACATTTTAGGGTAAGTTTGAGGACTGGCGCGGATGTAGGAGGATGGTACGCTTATGATTTGCACACCCCCAACCTCAAACAAGAGTCGGTCAGCCAGGGTGGGGTAGCTTGCACGCCCACCTGTCTCAATGGGTACAGACATGTGCACATGCACAACTCGAACTCAAGATCGAAAATCAAAATAGGACGCAGCAGAAGGAAAAGCGATGCACACCTCAACCATTCCACATAGAATCATTTGAGAAGGTATACAAAATCCTGAATAGGGTTCACCAAGCGAGACAAACTGATTGGGACCTGTGCATACCAGCAGTCCGATGGGCCTCTAGGGCCATGTACAAAAACCTGACCGTGAAAATGATTCCAAAGCTGAAGAGTAGAGCTGAGACCATAGTTTTGGGAGGAAGGAATACTCACAATGTAGCTCCCGCAACTGGGATAGTACGCGAGGGCTCGGATGAAGTAATTATGCAGTTACAGGAAGCCATTCAGTGAGGGGACCTTAAACTTTGCAAACTCAAAGAAGATCGGGTACGACTGAGGAGGAAAAGCATGTTAATGGATGCAGAAATCAACAAACTGGAAACCAAAATCGCGCAATCAGGCTGCACCGAGAAACTAAGAATGACAAGATAAGACATGGGCAACCATACTATTGCATTAGAAGATTTCTGCCAAGAATTTGTGGCTCTACTACCATGGCTGTGACCGCACCTTACCAAACAAAGTAATTAGGGGAGTGCACCGCATAAGGAAGAACGTGCGGCGCTGACTGTCGCGAGGGTAATTGAGGAGTGCCCGCGAACTAGGCTAGAAAGTCAATTGAAGCCTCGCATAGGTGGTGCGACCACCTGACTATCCGTAGGGAGCACAGTCTCAGTGCTCCAAGAAGTTGAAAGAGAGCATGGGACTATAAAAGAGTCTGTCTGGGAGCTACGCGATGAGGAGGTTGCACCGCTGATCAGTATGTCACTAGGGTCACGGCTGCGCAGAGGGGGCTGCACTACCACATAGATAGGTTAAGAAGTGACCATTGGTGTCATTGTTCATAACAAGATGTCTAATTTAAGGCACCGAGGAGCAAGCAATAGGCAATTAAGAAATGAAGTCAGAACTAGATTTGGGATGATCTGTCGGCAATCTCGCATTAATAAGCCGAATAAGGGGGGGAATGATCAAATTTAAATTCAAAAGGGCCTATAAATCACTGCTGGTTATCGACCAAACAACCCTTGGCATTTTGAGAATTCAGTTGTTGCGTTATCAATTGAGTATGAACCCTACGAATTTAGAGGTTGTGAGAGCAAGTTCAGTGTTTGAGATGTTGCCGAAGGAGATGTAGGACTTCCTAAATAGAATAATGTCAACAACCAAGGGAGTTGCGTAGAGCCCTACGCCACAGGTGGGGGATTCACTAGAAATTCCAAAATTGCCCCAGACGCTGAGGCCCAAAATGGATCCACAAGCAATAGGACTGGTCTGTATGTCTCTGCGGAATCCGTGATTTGGTAAACTGTCTATGGAAGACAAGCACAAGGCTATTAATCTTGAGATAGATGATGAGGAGGATGATCTCCAGGCATTCGTAGAAGAGATCGAGGCGGGTGAAGAAATGGAGGAAGACATTCAGCCAGTGCACACTGCAAAAAAACTGCCCAAGTATGTCCCTCCATGGAAAGGAATAGTCAAAGTACCCAAAGATTTAGATGTCGTTAAGAGCGCACTCCAAACCCTGCTCCTCCTGGAGGGAATTCTGTTTGAAGGTTCGGTTCTGGGCCGCGTGCCCACAAGAAAATTTGAAGATTGGGACCTCGCGGATAGTGAAAAGTTCCCTCATTTGGAGACTAGCCAACTCATGAAATAGAGCAAGGAAGGATTAGTTACAACGCTAGAGCCGCGGAAATGGCTGTGTGGTGTGGAAGAGGTCAGGCTACCCCACCTTCTATGGATTCCACACTTTCACCGAGCACTGATCACGATCTTTTTCATTAGGAAACTGCTTTGCTTGGTGCACGATGGGTACTTGTGGCTAGAGGAGCCTATCCCCATCACGGCAAAGCTTATTCACAAGATTTCTCTACTTCCCTGTACGGGAAGGGACCCTACAAAAATAGATGGAAAAAGTGGATATTTGGCACTCGCAGAGGCCATGAAGAAGAAATACAAGTTGGAGAAAAAGCAGAGGGACTACGTAATTACTAGCATTCAAGACAACGGGGCATGCGTAGCCACCCAGCTGCTGGTAGCAAAAGTGATGACAAAATGTCACGACAACGAGGTACCAACAACAGTTGTCGTACTGGATGAACAGTGCACAGAATGGGTATAGTTCAACTGGGCACAGTTCCTCTGCGAGGAGTTTCTGACGAACTGCAAGGAGGCCTAGGAGCAGGGAAAGACTTTCCACTATGCATGGTTGCTCTTATCCATTTTGTTGGTTGAAGGGGAATTGCCTGAGGATAATTAGTTTTCTCCTCTTGAACAGGACTTGCCAGAAGAGACAAAATATGCATCGCTCTGGGCAACAAAGGACACCACGCGAATCCGCGAGACCAAGTTCTTCTGGATACTCATGGAGGCAAGCGTCTGGATGTGGATCAACAAAAGGCCCCACCTATCCCCCACGGTGTACGATAGTCTACGGAGCTTTGCAGACTTTAAGGCGGATATGCACAATGTGTATATCAAGGCGCGGAAAGATCTGGAGCAGAACTGGACCACACTCCCCTTCATAACAATCGATGACGATGTGTTCGATGTGCTCGACTGATGGCCACCCGAGTGGCACACCCCGAATCTGGCGGTGCGTGATTAGACATTGATAAATAAACATAAGGATGCCACCAAGCTGCTGGAATAGCAGAAGCGCAATGAGTAGTTTGCCGACGAGGTAAGGGATTCCCATGAGGCATCGAAGGGCCCTACAGAACAGACCAAGGCCGTTGAAAAAATAGCAGTAACACTGGCAACTGGGGCCACCACGATGCAGGAGGAAGGAGGCCCGAACCTGACCACAGGATAGGTGACAGATGACATGGTGGAAGGCACGGACGCAAGCACGACATCTACACAACTGGAATGGCCGCGCAGTATGAAATGAACAGGGCCTAGAAAGAAGACCAAGGCTTCCAAACTGGATAGTAAGCCTATTATACTAACAAAGGGTGACCTATACGACATCAGTGATACCATTCGCGAGGTCACTAGGGAAGCGCTCCAGGAAGCAATGACTGAGCAACAGACTGTGTTGGGGGCCCTCAGGGCGCAACTGTAGGGACTTCAGGTGTGACCCCCACAAGAAGGAATGGTCGTTACCTACAGTGTCACAGGTACATCAGCAACATAGCAGTTGTTGCAGGCCAAAATGGTTAACACTGTCATGCTGCCAGAATGAGCCCTCACCGTAGACAGCACAGAGGACAGAGCTGCGATGGGCCGGATCAAGGGACTTGGCCTAAACTTAGTTGCCCTTCCGCGGGATATATTATACCAGCTATAGGATGGAGCTACAGCAGAACTTCGTGCTGGGGAAGGATGTGTAGTGCAAATGCTCAGTGAACAACGAATCAACATCGAGTAGCTTAGCCTACAATGCCGATATTGTGGACTTCTGCCGAAAATAATGATTGTTTTTCTTTTAAACAGAAAACACAACAACACTGAGAAATCCCACCCCTCTTTGTCCTTTTCAGACTTCAAAAGTCATGGTTTATTCTTCTATCAGGTTCGCCCTTTGGATCGTTGTCGCCTATTGCAGACGGTCGGGTCCCTTTGTTTCTTTGTATTTTGAAATATGCTTGAAAAACACTGAAAAACATGGGAAAATGGCCCTCGACAGACTTTAAGTATTATATATTTCACTTCCTGGACCCTTTCAAGTCTGGGCTTCATCGCAATCGGCACTGCCATGTGCTCCCTTTGTATTTCGTTATATAACAAATACAAAAATTGCATTAAAACCGTCGTTTCTCGTGGACTTGAACTATTATGTTATATTATGTATATAACTGTCAGGTCCGGTTATCGGGTCACCCATGTGTATATGCTAGCTCCCTTTGTAACTCCCAATAGTGATACCCCAATGCAAAGTGGGTCGTCGATCTGCGTGCTTGATCGATGGTCCACGTTTAATCGGCAATCACTATCGCTAGTGTCGTCTGGTCTGCGCTGATACCTTCCTATTTCCTCCGCCAATTGTGACCTGCCAATCCGATCATCGGCGATCACTGATCGGCGGTGTCTTGTGCCAATTGCCATTGCTTGCCTGTGCTAATCAGATCCGTCGATTGCGATTCGTCGCTTAGATCTGGGTCATTGATTGGCCAGATCTAACGACTGATGTTCTTTCAGTGTTTAAGCCTGCGATTTTGGTTTTTCACTGTTTTTCTTTGGTTTTTTTCCTCCCGATAGTGATTTTCCACCCTTCCAAGGGCTTTTGGCATGCAACTGTTGGGATTTTTAAATGATCTTAAGCAATATTTGAAGACTTTGGGGCATACTTGGATCATTTGGCATGATTTTAAGCAAATTTTGAAGCCTTTGGTAGTGTTTTAGATCCATTCTTGGGCCAAATGCTTCCAAACACCCCCTGCAAAGAAGCAATAGAGAGAAAGCAAATTCCAAAGAAAAAAGGTTGAGATTTAAAAAAAAAATTAAACTACATCCACGTTAATGCATAAGAGAGGTTAATCCATTTGCATTATTAACATAGCCCAGAGGTTCAAAAGAAGCGTTAGGCGTTACTAATGCAACTAAGAAGTTTTAAGAACCGTGTTAGTTTCAAAAACTTATGGCGATTTATGTCATACGCGGCCACAAAGCCTAAAAAAAGAGCGTTAGCGAAATTCCATTGCAGCGAGCTGATTGGAAGCACGAATAGGGACAAAAAGTCAAGCGAAACACCCACGAGCCCCGACCCCTAAAAATTTTGGAAGCATGATAAGGTCAATGGTTAACAAAAGAGGGCTTCAACGAAAAGTCCAGGAAATTTTGGTTTGATATTCCAACACAAAGGGTTAAAGGTTTGAACGAAATGTTTAAAGCTCCTTTGTATTATTTATATAACGTGCTTAATATTTGAAAGTGTTGGAATTTTGTGGATATTGAATAAAGTTCATTATGGATAAAGTCTAATTCAATGAACTATGTTTATGAACAAGGAGCACTTATATTTATAAAAAAGAGGGTTCTATTAAAACATAAGGGGGAAAATTGCTTGTGGACACTAATATTTAGACAAATGACATTAGGGTCTATTGAAAAGCAAAGGGGGCATTCTTCAGATTAGATGTGAGGGTTATTATATTTGAAAAACAAAGGGGGTGTTCTTTAGATCAGTTGTGAGGGCTACTATTTCACAACTATATTTTTTTCCAAAAGGGATTTGTGAATTTTTTTGGGAAAGCATTGCCTTTGTAGAGAATTTGTAGATCTATTTTCCTGATGTTAAGCAGCAGAAAAGCCATTGCAAAGATGCTTTTGTTCATTTTCATTCAATATTTGTCTCCTAGTACATTTGCTTGTTAAGCTACAACAAACACTCAACAAATGGGAAAAGAGTGTCTTCGCATTAAAATGCATAAAATAATCTGTGGATGACAACATTCTTGCCCTAAATTTAGATGCCAAGACAACGAAGGAAGGTTGGGATACTCTTGAGAGGAGTTTTGGCATAAGGGGGAGCACTGAAGTTGAAAATGAAGGTGGATCTATAGTAGCAAATCTACATCGAGATTTTTTTTTTTTTGAATCCCACTATGCACAACTGCAAGTGGATGAAGATTTGGTAAATCCAGCAACAAAGCTTGCTGATGAAAATTTTGTGAATCCAACAACAAAGCTTGCTCATGAAATTTTGGTGAATCTATCAACAAAGCTTGTTGATGATAGTGAAATTGCTATTGGAGAAGTTAATGTTATGGTGAATCCAACAATTAATATTGTTGATGTAAAGTTTGATGAAGATTTGTTGACTAAATATGATTGGTTGTAGATGATGCAACAAAAACATCATATTAAGATGATGCTATTTGGTAAGATAATCCCACTTGAATATGAAAACAAAGTGGAGGACAACTTGTCTGTAGCAACACATGTTAGTATAGAAGTGGAAGAGACAAAGATATAGGCATAGGCAAACAAGAAAGCCCACAAAGAAAAAAAGAGGTAGAGAAGGAAACACAACAGGAGAAAACTCTCATTGCAGAGCAAAAGGAACAGAACCAACGTGGTTTTGCAAATATTTTTAATTTTAACATTGATTTCCAGTGTGCAGGTACACAAAACGATTATGAAAAAGAGTTAAATTTCCTTGAAGCGTGATTTGCAACACCATGTCTAGATGAGGTTTACATAGAAGTTGCGGAAATGAATGTTGAAGACAACATGCATGATGAAGAAATTAATGAAATTTTTAGGTATTGGAGACCTGAAGAGATGAAATTGTATTATGGTCTTATGTTGCAGCAGATTGATGATGAAAATAACACTACAGAAGATAATATATGGCAGCAGTCCACATATAAACCGATTTTTGAAGAAGTCCAGGACATGCTTAGACAACCTGGAACAATAGAGGACCTGGACCAACAAATGAAGAATCTAAATTTTGAAGCCTACAACAAAAAGAAAAAGATGAAACAATTTAGAGGCTATAGGATTTGGAATATGAGAAGAAGAAAAGTAAATGTAGTTGAAGTCAGTTTTTTAAATTATAAGCCTATCTGAGACATAGTCGAACATGTATTTTAATTAAGCTTTATGTGGTTAAAATTATGGGGGAGTGTTGGAGAATCTAATTCCAACCACCTGTTAGGTGTCAAAATTGTCCATCCAAGTGTCCTAGTTCAATTTGAGTTAGTCCAATTTAGTGGAATTTCATTACTGATGTTTACAATGTAATCTTATTTAAGGGATTCATAATATTGAGATGAGTAATCCTTTACTCCATTGTTTTGTTCTTTGTCTTTGTCTCTCTTTATCTCTTTGGTCCAAACTTTTCATGGCTGTTGTTGATTTACGACTATATCACATTTGATGATGCTGCTACCACGTTGTGTTAATGTTCTTGAAAGGTTTGAACCAATAAGACTACATTGTAAACATCAGTAATAAATGACTGTAGTGAAACTCGACTAAACTGGACTAACTGAAACTGAACTAGGATACTTGGATGGACGATTTTGACACCTAATGGGTTTTTGGAATTAGATTTTCCAACACCCCCCTTAATTTCAACCACATAAAATATTAAGATACGTGCTGGTCTATGTATCAGCTAGGCTTACAATTTAAAAAATTGACTTCAACTACATTTCCTTTTCTTCTTTTGGAAAACTTTCTCCCATTGTGCTTCCTTCTCTATCTCTATTCTATCTCTATTTTTGTCCGATTATCCTATTGCTGCGCATTTCTTTTCACAGTGAGAATTAATTTTCCTTCTCTATCTCTATTCTATCTCTATTTTTGTCCGATTATCCTATTGCTGCGCGTTTCTTTTCACAGTGAGAATTGAAAAATTAATGTTGAATGGTATTTTAAGAGCTCCACGTGAAAGCTCTGGTCCAATAATAGGGGGTAATCAAGATAGATATATTTGCAGAGAAAGATGATCATGAATTGTAGTGATTACAGAGAAAACGAATTATCTCTGATGCTTTGATAGAGTTCTCTGATCTGCTAGCTATAGTTCAGTGCTTGCTGACATTAATCACTCAAATTAGTTATTTGGCTATGATCAATTAAGTGGATTAATTACTTCTCTCATGTGGCTCTTGGCAGAGCCCATGTCTATCTGCCTTATTTCTTGTACCTTGGTTTGAAGAATGCTTAGTTATTTTGCTATGATCAATTAAACGGATTACTACTCTCATGTGGCTCTTGGCAGAGCCCATAGCTATCTGCCTTATTCTCTTGTACCTTGGTTTGAAGAATGCTTATCGAAGATGTTTTGTTCTCTCCGAAAGCTCAATGCCAGATATCTATTTCATTATTCTCTTTCGCGCTTCTAGTACTTGTATAGCATTTCTCTCCCGTGCATGACTCGGCCCTTCGTTTTCTTCCCAAGCTCCGGAAAATCAATAACGGATTGAATATCATGTTAAAAAATTTCAGTCAAACTGTGAGCGCTTAACTCAAAGTACGAAATATTGGACGACGTATGCTATCTGAAGATTTTCGTCGAGGCTTTCCCACCTCTTCGTCTTAATGGGCTAGTTTCGGATGCCTTATTCTTTACATTATTTATTTATTTATTTTTATCCTTTTTGGTAATTAGGCTGAGCCAGGGCTAGCTTATAGGAGAATACCAACAGGTTTATAGTGAGATGTTTATCATCAAGATGGTGCCAGGTTCGATTAAACCTATAATCTTCCAAAATAATTTCATCCTCAGCCACTCTTCAACACTTACCTTCAACTACTCTGTGGCTTCAGTTATCTGCATATTGAAATAATGAGAGTTCATTGAAGGTATCTCTCAATCAATAGAGCTCCTTCTTCAGCTTCCTATTCTCTTCTGTCAGGGTATCACAAAACAGTTGCATGAATTCATAGGCTGCTTAACGATCCACCTAATATGCATTTCTTTCTCACAGTGGGACTTGCAAAATTAAATTCGGACGTTGTTCTAAGAGCTCAATGTGAAAGCTTTGTATTGTATCCAACAACAGGTGGCAATCAACTTTGAATTGTTTATACAGGCAAAGAGGATTAGCGATTGTAGAAAAAACTAATTTTAGAGAAACCAAAGAATTGTACCTGATGCTTAGAGAGAGTCCAAATTTTCTAGCCATAGCTCAGTTCCTGCTCTAACAGCTTACTTTATTGGCTCAGATCAGTTAGTTCACTAAGCTTAGCTAAATTGATTAATTCACCCTTCAGTCTCTGGACTTGGAATTGGGCGTTTCGTGAATCAGGAGTTGCTTACATATATCTATTGTAATTTTTTTCAATCAATTATATGTAATAAATATGTTGTATTATTATTTATATAATCATATTAAAGTTGCCTTTATTTAGACTAAATGCATTGAGCTTAAATATGTGTTACAGCAATATCATATGTACGTTTTACTTTATAGAACACTTTAAACTAAAATATAAATATTAATGACTCCTAACATTCTGTGACATTGATATACACTGTTTTAGAGAATAGCAATTCTTCATAATATTTTCCCCTAAAAAATTGTACGAAAGGATTTGATATCCATTAGATTTGAAATTTTATATAATATTTCATTTTAACTTATTTATTAATAATAGTTGTAAAATTATGTTTTTGGATTTAAAGTAATTTTATTTAGAATTAACGTTTTTATAATTATATAATCTAATTTAATCACTTAATTATTTGTTTTGATATTATTTATGAGAAAACCACTGAATTCAATATTCATTGCCACTGCTCTGCTTTCAAATTAAAATTAGTATAATCTACCTTAACAATAATGGTAATACAAAAGGTTACCGATATAGCAATACCTGCAATGATTGTAAACTGGCAACCGGGAGAAGGCTACGCCATGGGAGAAAATGAAGGAGAGAGATGCTCGGGAGACTATGCAAGACTCTGCGAGACATGCAACCGAACATAACTCTGGGAGCACATGATCTAACATGTTTTTGGACGATGCAGGCACCCAGCATATTTAATGCATGACTGAGAGACGGGGAATAACGGGGATTTATACTCAAAGATTTAGAAGGCAATAGCAAAGAATAATTCAGAGATAGACAAAAAAATTACGTAGTCAGAAACAACAGAATAGATCAAACAATCACGGGAGAACAGAAATCACTTTGCATTACATAATAGCCGAACAGAAATCACTTTGCATTACATAACAGGCTTTGGGCTTTGGCTTGCTTTCCTTGACAAGAGAGATTACAAATTTATAGAAGCAGAAGAAAAATCTAAAACTGGGTATGTGATTCAAATGGAGATCTAAAATAATCTAGAAACTACGAGCAGTGTAAAAAGATCTAGAATCCTACATAAATTTGGCTTCACACTTAATAACGAGAGAAAAGACTCTGCGTCTACAACACAACTGGGCATAAACATCAATGAACAGGATCTGCTCCTCCAGAGCGCCCATGGTACTGGAATGGAGTAACAAATAACCAATCACGGTGATACAGGTAGCACAGGTATCTTCGAGACAAACGGGGACAATAAGAGCAGCATGCGACAGGGAGAAGCTGGAGAAGGCGATGCACAGGTCGGAGAACGGGCACTTCGTTCTATCATCATTTCACTCGTCCAAACTTGTGGGAGTTTAACAATCCCCATGGGCAGAGTTCTCGGAACCTTTCCTACTGTTCTGTGTTTTATTTCCCACTGTTTACAGTGCTCAACCGCCCATCGTCATCGAAGAGTCACTGAGGGAAGAAGCAACTCCTTTCTAAGGGAATCGGAGTACACAGGGACATCGTCACAGATTCGTTCTTCAGAGATTTCAGAGGCACTGTATCGGTTTTAACACCGAGCCCAGACTTTCACTCATCCAAGAACACTGTATTCACCCTTCTTCGACATAGCCTCTCCCTTTTAACCTCCTTCAACGAATCTGTCAATGCAGGATTTCGATCAATACACAGCAAAGGGAAGTCGTAATCCTTTCGATAAGTTGGGTCCGGTCTCATTTTCTTCAACCAGTGAGATTCTTGATCTTCTTTCGACTGGATTCTGGTGTTCTGGACTAGGGAGGCACTGATCCGGTTTCTTTTTTCTCGCATTTTGAATTGTGGCGATTGGTGCCAACCCATCGTGGTACAAATTTCTTGGGGACTTTGGGGGTAGGTAACGGTGTTATTACTACCGGTGTACATTGTAGGAGGCTTGTTGGTATCAGATCACTTTCGGCCTATCTTAGGAGGGGGCTCGAGGACTCTTCCTTCAGCCTGGCATATTCACTGTCATTGCTTATCCGCCTTGGCAGGTGGGGGATTGTTCTGTGCGCTGTTGTAGCTACCTGACTCTCCATGTTCGTTTTGGGTCCACAAGGATCTCCACTTACTGGCGACGCCAAATGGCCGACATGCTGGGCCTCTCCTCTTTCTACCCTGAAGAGCTGGTGGAGATCATTGTCCTGGCAGAACAGAAAGCCCCCTCTCGCAAACCTACCTCTCCAACCAAGCTTAACGTTCACCCCCCGGTACTCGATGCTCATCGTTCGACTGGTTCTCTAGGGGGTCGATTGACACTCCTCGGCTCCGTCCTTCAGAGCTTATCACTGTACTGGATGCACCTTGTTTCTGATGCCCATGGAGGTCTGCCATAAGATTGATGCGCTCATGGCTAGATTTATTTGGTCGGGTGCAGAACTAAAGGGGAAGATTCACCTAGTTCGTTGGAAGGCCATTGCTAGACCGAACACAGAGGGTGGAAGGGGCATCCTGTGTACTCACAACTTCAACCGAGACCTAATCATAAAAAGCCTTTGTAGGGCTACAAACGTCAATGGACTATGGGGAGCATCATGAGGGAAAAATACATGCAGGGGCCAACCCTCTCGACCTGGTCAAGGAAGGGGGCCAAACGTGACAATTTGTGCATCTTGTATCTAGTGGAGCATGTTAAAAAATTGTCATTGGCTATTGGGGTTCATGAGATGGGCTATTTGGGATGGTAGAATGGAGGAAGTTGGGTTGTACACATTGAAGGGATTCACCGAAAATCATACCCTCTCAGATGCCCTTATCAACAACATACGAGAAAAGAATATCATTCACTTTTCTCACATAGCCAATGGGCACCATGGACTTACTGCCCACCCATCTTTGATGCGGTCCACTGATATCGGAATGACTAGCGAACTAACTATCGAATGGGAGGTGTATCTCACTAATCTCTATAGTGTTGGTGTCTGTATTGGTGAAGGTGAGTACTGGTTACGATGGGAAGGCCCTACAAAAAATGGAATCCCCAAAGTTAAAGAGATTTACAATAGTCTTCCACTCACATAAAAATCTTCCCGCTTTATTTCTTGGTTCAAGGCTGGTGAGGGTGGGAGATTCCTGAGAAACTTCTTTGTTTTGGGTGGCTATAACTGGATTCTTACCTGGAATAACTGGCAATCTAGAGGCTTTCATGGTTCAGGCATCTGCCCCATGTGCCAATTACAAGAGGAAGAGATAGATCACCTTCTTATCAGTTGCACTTTTGCCAGGTAGGTGTGGTCTGGGGTGAGAGATTTTCTGAAGCTTGACTGTCCAAGAACCCCACACACACTGATACAATGCTTCACTCATTAGACAAAGGATACACAAGAATATCAAGCTCTCCCATTCTACATCATTTGGGCCATTTGGCATAGTTGGAATGCATGGATGTTTGAAAACACGACTATGATGGCTTGGGAGGTGATGAGGAAGTCCATCACTTACTTCTCAAAGATTGCTCCTAGTTAGGAATCCCCCTTACCCCGCCCCCCCGATCTGGGATGCACTCACAGTGTCATTAGAATCTTTTAGTTTATAATTTATTTTATTTATGTTTATTTGCATAGAATATATTCATTTATTTCCAACCATGTTCTTGTAATTTGTATGTTGCATAACTTTTGTGGAATGGTGTGAGGGCCCTTGGTTTGGAGAGTTAATAACCTAGGGAATCCACAGGAAGTCAAGACACTCTACGACATGACTCAATAACTTCAAATGTTTTCTTCTATTTTGAGCGAACGACATATTTTGGCACTGAATGTTTTTTTAAATTGTTTATCGAATTGTAGGAATTATTGAACCTACTAGACACCTTGAAGATTTTGACGAATGTGAGGATGTTTTATATTATTATTTAATCTCTTATTTGTCTGTCATGTAAAGGGTGTATCCATGTTCAATTAAATTCTTGAATAGTGTGATTAAAGTATATTGTTGTAGTGTCTTTTTATCTTCATTCTAGTTAAGCTTATTTATGCATATACTTTGCCAACGCCTCGCCAGTCTACGAACCTCAATCAATAATTTAGTGAGAAACAATTTAAGTAATTAAATTTCCCAACATTATGTATAACTTGAATGACTGCCAACTGAGGGAGGGACTTCATCTCTCCACCCAACCATAGGCTAGATACATTGCAATCATTCTTGTAGCTGACCACCCCTGAGGTGGATTCAAAGTTTGAGGAGTTAATCATTCAAGAGTATTCACACCAATAATTAGTCAAACAAATAATCAAGAAGAGGAGTTCATTGTATGGGCAGTTTGTCAATTGCCTCCAATAGTGAGCACCATACTAACCATTTATCCCAATTAGAAATCAATCACTAGGATGAACCCAAGTCTCAATGAAGTATTGTTTAGTTTTAGGAGAATGAATACATTATGTACGTGGTTTATTTATGGGGTTTTCCAGGAAATCACTAGAAGAGTCAAGAGCCCACTATCCATGTGCTTTATCAGCTTAATGAACAATTATATAAGTGGGTTATTAGCCCCAACGGAAGCACTTAGTCGACTATTAGCTCATTTTCAGTAAGAACTTGGGTGTCTCAACCTACTAAGTGGTTTATTAGCTTAGTGAGAAAGGACTGGGTGCTTCAACTCTCCACTAAACTTTCACTAATCAACCAATCATAGGAGCACATAAGTGGCCTCAACAAATCACCGAGAATGTTGTCAGAATTAGAAATCACTAGCTAGGGAATGTTATTTCTCCCTAGCAGATCTTTGTTTTGCCACCACTCCCATGTTTTGCATTATTTTTGTGTTCAACATTCATTGTGCCTTCCTTTTAATAGTTTTTTTCTTGCATTCTTCATATGCATAACCCCCACATATTGTCTCTTATTCATCACCTTTGCTTCAACTCCCTCCTCTTGCATTTTGACCACACCCAAATGCTTCGCAAGAACATGGGCTATATGGTCTCATCCTTTACTCATGCGACCCATACAGAACTTCAATGCTTGCATTAGTAGGCCACAAATTCATCAAGGAGATAGGTGTTAAAATAATTATAGTGACAAATTTATAGTCAGCGTAAGCAACTCCTCCTTCACAGTCCTCTGAATCCATGTCCACTCCTCCAACCTAGTCGTTATTTCCACTTCCACATTATTTACATGAATTACAATTTGTAGTGACATTTACAAGAGGGGTAGTGAAAATGATTGTCACAGACACCACCACCTTAGAGGAACACTGTCATCAATGTTCTATACCAAAAACACCAAATTTAATGGCGAGCTTGATATAAACACAAATCTTTTTACATTTACTTACACAATAAGAAAAAATGGGTAAGATGCCCTCATTTGATCAACCATTTCCCAAGTGGCCTCATTCAGTGCAAAGTGTTACCACTACACCCTGACCTACTCGATTACTCAATTTAAGAGCATCGTCTACCTCTAATCCAGAATTCCTATTGTTTTGGTTGGAATTCTCCCTCGAATTCCACTTGTATCATAGACCAATCAACAACATCATTAACATCATGAACATATTTTTTTAGCAAAGAAACTTGGAAAACATCACATGCTTTCACTATGGGTAGAATGGCTAGTCTGTAATCCACTGACCTCACTCTTTCTAAAATCTAAAATGGTCCATAAAATTTTGGTGATAACTTAGCATGAGATCCTATTTTTAATTAACTCTTCCTTATACTGATATAGAGATAAACATGTTCCCCCATTTGGAATAATTCATTGTGCATTCTTTGATTTTATGCATGGATATTTTTTCTATCTTGAACTACTTTCAATTTCTACCATGTTTCATTTCCTTCAGTATATTAGGCCTAAGAACCATGTTATTCACTTGACCATTCTAGTTGATGGGTGTGTTAAGTTTTTTTCCATAAAATTCCTCAAAAGTGCTCATCCCAAATGATTTGTGATATACATTATTGTAGGAAAATTATACCAAAGGTAGAAACTCCTCCAACCTCTAAGGTAGATTCGTTATATAAATTCTTAGAATTTATTCTAGCACCCTATTTATTCTTTTAGTTTGTCCATTTGTTTGAGGTTAATATTTGTATTAAATGGTAATTTTGTTCCAAAACCAACAAACAATGCTTTCCAAAACTTTGAGGTGAAGTTGGCATCCTGGTCTAAAATAAGATTCTTGGGTACACCATGCAATTTAATATTTATTTCATAAAAATATGAGCAATATTGAATTCCATGTGGGTGGATTTGACTATTATATGATGAGCTTCCTTACTCAGCTTGTCCACCACCACTATTATGACATCATCTTCTCTAGATAAACTTGCTAATCCCATGTTGGAAGTCCATTGAAATGGTTTCCAACTTCCACCTAGGAATGGGGAGTGGTTGTGATAATCTAGCTAGATGTTTACACTCCATTTTCACTTGCTAACACTCCAAGCATCTTGCAATATAGTCGACATCACCCATTTCTATGCTTGGCCAATAGTACATCTTTTTCATGGATGTTATCATTTTTTAGTAACGAGGATAAAATGAATAAGTTCTTTTGTGACACTTGTCAAAGATAAGCTTCTTCATGTCAGCCATGCAAGGTACATGCCATCTACCTTTGAATTTCAACATAGCAACAATTTGTGAGTGAGTAATTCTCACTCAATGCTCCTTTTAGCTATTGTTAAAGCATTCCTTCAGTTGCTGGAAATTTTCATCCTCATGCATTGCCTCTTTGACTCTTTCCTTGATATAAACTTCACAAGTAGTAATGGTTACCACATAATCTACTTGTAGCCTTCTACTAGGTGCATCTCCTACTTTGTTTTCCTTTTCATTGACATATTTTATTTCAAAATCAAATTTAGTAATCAAGGCTATACACCTTTTCAATGTTGGATTCATCTTAGGTTGTCAAATAGATACCCTAACCCTCGATGATTAAACATTAGAACAAATTTCTTTTGAAGCAAGTAGTGCCTCCATATTTTCAATGCATGCACTATTGCTACAAGCTCCAAGTCATGAGTCACATAATTCCTCTCGTGCTCATTCAACTTCATTGGTTCATAACAAACCACTTGTGCTTCTTCATTGGGACTCCACCGAGCCCCTCTTTATAGGCATTGATGCAAACTGCACATCTTTTTCGAGGTCTATTATTTTCAATATTGGTGCATGTGTGAGAAGATGTTTTAATTGCTCAAAATTGGCCACACATTCTGATGTTCATTGAAGTTTAATTCCTTTCCTTTGCAGCTCTTTGATTGAATGCTTGATGTTTTTGATATTTTGAATGAACCTCTGGGGATCCTTGACCAATTCCATAAAGGATCTATATTCTACCACATTTTGAGGAGTAGGTGTTGGCTTGAGGGGGCCTGACCCAGGTTCAACCTTAGTTAGCCAAACAAATCCCTACACTACTAGTCCTTTCGGTATCAGCCTGTGGAGTGCGGACTGAAGTCTCACTCAAAGTAGTATGGGGGGATGCTAGAACCAAGTTTCCGCACCCTTGAGATGGTTGTGATGTCAGTTTTTTCCAACTATATCTGCCTTCGCGCAGGTTGCTTCACGCTCTATTCCACCCTTTAGTACCTTTGCGAAGTGTTACAATCGGCTTCCGCACAGCCCTATCCAGGGGATGAGATGCTTTCGCACCACTAGGGAAGCGAACTGTGATATTTCCCCAAACTATGCTAAGTATCTTACTTATCTTATTAACAGATCTTAGTTAGCTTCACGTAAACAAATGTTCTTACTTTCATTCACTTAACCAATACAATTATACACATTCATGCATCACATAAGCATTAGAAGTGAAATTCATACCCGATATAATAGATGCATAAACAAGAAATAAATACTCATAAATGATAGAAAACTTCTCTTTATTAATACTTCCAGATGATTACAGACTCGACTCGCCCTATACACTCAGTTGTAGGGGTCTGTGCACTCAGCTGCAGACTATTAGGCCTCTACGCACTCAGCTGTAAAGCCTCTACCTACGCTACAACCCAAAACTTGGACTTACACTTTAGAGCTATCTTGCATACATCTTCATTACTTTGACATTGTCTTCTAATTCCTTTTTATCTACTTAGAGCTTAACTCTATTTATACAATCCCATGGTCCACAGACCATGGGTAGATCTTTTATAACTGACATTACAGTATCAAAATAAGGGCAGACAACCCTATGGCTCCTTAACAACTACACGCTTCGTGCCCACAAAA
Source organism: Pinus taeda (assembly GCA_000404065.3). Classification (NCBI taxonomy): domain Eukaryota; kingdom Viridiplantae; phylum Streptophyta; class Pinopsida; order Pinales; family Pinaceae; genus Pinus; species Pinus taeda. Next base: position 158,450 of record APFE031645238.1, read on the forward strand.
TGTGGAGTCTTTTCATTGGAATTACAACATTGGACCAAAATCTAGGCTCTAAGCCCCAAAACTGCCCTTGGGGGATCCCGCGCCTAACAGGCCCCCAACACAAACATTGTGACTCACCCTCGAGTCACTTTGTAGATGCGGAAATCTTAGCATGAAGACCTCCCAACTCTATTTGGATTGTTGCAACTTCTGCAACGCACTGAGCGGCTGCCTGCTAGACTTCCTCCACGCACTGTTCGGTGACCATTGCTGTTTAACTGCTACCCTGAATCCTCTCTTGAGTTTCTTGTAGTTGCATGAGCTTTGCTTCAATGGAGCCTGTAATTATACAAGCCTCGTCGATCTATGGTTGTAGGTGCACTTTCAAGACCGCTTCTTTGTGCAGAGTAGCATCAACTTGTTCCTTGAGCGCCTTTGCATGCTACATCTATGTAAGCCTTTATGTAAGGGCAACCGTCTGTGCGGTCGCTTTTACCTCATTGTATTTTTGTTGCAGCTCGTGCACCTCTGTCTTTAGACTCTCCACATTCGGGTCCTCCTGCAGGGTGGTTAGGAGCTTGAATCACTATTCAAACAATTTCATGTAATCTGTCACTACATTGTCAACTGCCACGATTGCTGTCGTAACTACGGTGGTACATTGTTCCTTAACCTCTGGCGGAGTTGAAGGCTAAGCCTTCAACTGTAGTTCTGCAACCTGCAGGTTCAACTCCAGCTAAACCCTGGCCATTTTTTCTCTTGCGTCATGCACCCCTATGGCTAACTTATGGACGTGCACCTCCACTGGTTACTCTGCTTGAATGGCCAACTCCAGGATCATTTTGCAGGCTTCCTCCACAACCTACATTATCTGTTTGTTCTGCTCCACAACCTCGTTGTGCTGTAGGCTCAACTACTCAATGTTGATGTGCTACTCAATCATTACCTATAGAGTGCGACTCTCCCTGGCCCTGAGTTCTATGGTGACTCCATCCTGTAAGAGGTAGAGCGTCTCCAGAGGGAGTACGGCCATGTTCATCCCTACCCCTTTCAAACTACTCACCATGGGTCTGTCGATTTCCTTTTCTGTAGTAAGTGCCCCATCTGGTAGCACTATTGTATTGGTCACCGTGGACAACATTTCCTCAGCAGCTGAAGTGCTGACTACGAGGCTAGTGGACACTTTGGAAGCCTGTAGAGTTCCCACCTATAACTCCTATATTTTTGTCCGAAGAGCCACCAATACCAATTATTGTTGTTCCTCAAACTGCTGAAGGGCTTCCACAGTGACATCCCTCACCATTTCGCCGATATCATGCAAATCCCCCTTAGTGAGGGTGATTGGGTTGAACAAAGTCTTTGATGCCTTTGTCTTCTTCTGCAGCACTGTCTGCTCTTGTGGTCGTAGACGCTTGAGCTGGGTGGACGTTGTCTATGAGTCCTCGCCACCTTATTCTATGTCTGCCTCTGGTAGTTTCTCAAATAACGAATTGACTTTCAGAGTCTCGAATAATTCTCGGTTCATGAATACTTGAGCGTGCAACAACTCAGTCTAAAATTGCCAAGTCTTGTTTGCTGGACAACCACTTGTAATCAGTAGTGCCTTTTGAATTTGAATTCGATTGTTCCCCCGACATTCGGTCCATTAATGCTATATTGGCGGCAAATTTTCAAGAATCTAGCCCATAAAGTTTGCCTTAAATGCCTGCTGCCCACTCCATTTGGCCTCAAACCAAGCATCAAATCGTGAATAGTGACTTTAATGGTCACTTTCCAGCAGATCTATGCGCCAACGCAATTGACTTTGCGCTATCGCGGACCCTGTTACACTTCGCTACTACGCGTAGTCCTTACACCGTGTAGCTCCCGGGCAGTGTAGTTTATAGTCCCGCGCCTCCTTTCAGCTGCTTGGAGTGCTAAGACTGTGCTTCGGTTGGCTAGTCAGATGGCTGAGCCACTTGAGTATGGCTTCAAACAACTGCCATTCACTTTTCCTGGGAAGGGATCTCCATTAAACTTAGCCAGCTGGACTGCACCACCATCGTAATCTCCTTAATAACATACGGCCTCAGCCAATCCATTTTGAGTTTCCCTAGAAATTTATCATACTTATTGTCATACAATAGCACCAAGTCATTCACCTTAAAGGTGCACAACTTAATATGTTGATCGTGCCATGCCTTTTCACGCTGCTTTTGGACCTTCTGGTGAAATCCAGCCAAAAATCGTTCTTCTTCAAGCTCATCCAGCTATGCGAGCCTCTCCTCCAAGGCTCCACAATACGTCATACTTGTGAGCACTATTATGCATAGACTAGGCAGGATATATTCCATAGGCATTACGACTTCAATTCCATAGACAAGCCTAAAAGTTGTCTGTCCCATCAGCTTCTTGCATGTCATTCAATAAGCCCATAACGCTGCAGGTATGCATAGGTTGCAATTACTTCACTAAGCATTACATACCTTGGTCAATGCAATCTCCAGTACATTTTTGAATGCTTCTACTATCCCATTAGCCTGTGGGTGATAAGGTGTGCTCTTTTGATGATACACCTGATATTCTTCCATTAGTGTGTTGATCGTCTTGTTCAGAAAGTATGTACTGCGATCGCTCATCAAGATCTTCAGACATCCAAATCACGTCAGTACATGTTCAAATAGAAACTTCGCAGCAGTCGCGTCCGTGCAATCCTTCACCAGATGCACTTTTTCTGAACGAATCAAATACTCCGTCGTAGTGATAATATACCTCGTGCCTGTCTTCCCTTGAGGCTGAATAGGTCCTACAAAATCTATTGCCCACTTTTCGAAAGGCTACAACGTTGTTTTGTGTATTCAAAGGCATTCCATCTCTTTGCGATGGCTTACCTATTCTTTGACATACATCACATGCCTTGCAATACATTTTTGAATCCCAATGAAGGGTTGGCCACTACAACCTTGCGCGTAGAATCTTCTGCACGGTTTCTCTTCCTACATAATGTCCTCCTGCAGTGCCCCCATGAGTTTCTGCGAGGATGCTGCTCCATTCCAATTTAGGTGCATACCTTCGTAGTATTTCATCATTCCCCATCTTGTATAGATGCCCAACAATGACAAAGAAATCTATCGCGTGCACCACTAATTCCTTCTTTTCCTAGACAAAGTATCTTTCCGGCACAGTTCCAGTTGTTAGAAAGTATATTATATCCTCGAAATATCCATCCGCAATGTGCACAGTAAAAAGTTGCGCGTTAGGTAATCCTTCCTCCAAATTAGTGGGTTCCTCCCCTGTCTCAATGCGCGACAAGTGATCTAGTCCAATGTTCAATCATCCAGGCTTCACAACAACTTCAAAATTGTATTCTTGGAATAATAAAAGCCATCTGTAGATGCATGGCCCCAACGTAGGCTTATTGACCAGGTACTTCAACGTGGAGTGATCTATATACATCTTAAAGTGGCCTCCTAGCAAGTAGTGTTGATACTTCTGGAGTGCATACACCATAGCTAGTCCCTCACATTTAGTGGTGGAATAGTTTTTCTCTGCTTTGGATAATTTGTGACTTGCAAATGCGATAGGGTGGTCCAAGCCTTCTTTGCCATCCTGTGTTAGTACTTCTCCCAGCACTATACATGACGGATCAACATGTACATGAAATTCTTTCTTCCAGTCCAGGAAGACTGGAATCGTCACGGTAACCATCTTTTCTTTCAATATATCCAGGCTTTTCTTGTAGTCCTTGTTCCAGCAGAATGAGACATCCTTCTTCAATAACTTTTTCATCACAACAATGATCTGGGCATAGCCTTTGATAAAATTTCTATAATATCCCATATGTCTCAAGGTAGCGCACAACTGTTTCACACTTTGTGATGCTTCCAAGTTTAGAATCACCGCGATCTTCGCGGGGTCTACCATCAACCCTTGTCTACAAAACACATGCCCCAATAGGTTCCCAAAAGGAATGGAAAACAAACACTTCGTTAGGTTGATCGAAATCTGGTATCTTTGACAGGTATCCAACATCAAGCACAAGCTCGCTACATGGCGCTTAACCAGTCCAAATACAGTCCAGTCATCAAAATAAACTTCCAGGAACTTATGAATATATTCCTTGAATGTCGCAACAACCATGCGCGAAAAGATAGCCATCACATTATTCAGTCCAAACGACATTACAATGTATTGAAAACAACCCCACTCAGTCGCGAAGGTTGTCTTGCTCCTATCATCCGGCACAAATTTGGTTTGGTGGTACCCAAAGAACCCATCAGTGAAGGAGTATGCTTCTTGGCCACCTACATTGTGCAACACTTCGTCTGTGAATAGAGTTGGGAAAGGATCATGCACACAAGCATCATTTAGTTTTCTGAGATCCACGCATATCCTTATCTCATCCTTATGCTTCTTCTCTTGCACCACCACTGGGCTTACCCAATCAGACTCTTCCATAGGCTCAATGATGCCTGCTGCTAGCATTTTGTCTAGCTCTAAGAAAACCTTCTCCTTGTATTTTGGATTTAGGCAATAAGGCCTCTGCTTAACTGGCTTCACATCGAGTTTTAACATGATCTTCATCACTCCTAGATCTCCGATTATCCCTTTCAAATCCATAAGCTTGGAAGGGAATAAGTCTTGGTATTCACGGAGCAATTCAACAATATCATCCCAGTAGTCTCCCTTCTTCGCGAATTTGAACTCTGCCTCCGTACCAATTTTGATCTATCTCGTCCTCACCGGCACGGTTATATCAGGGTTCTCAATCTAGAGTGCTTGATCTCTGGAATGTTAATTTTCTACGGATCTTTGTCCTTTTCTTCAGCGGTTACATTATAACATTCTAGCACGCAACTCAGTTGAGTAGCCCATTTAGGCTGCGTCAGGTCTAAATGATCTCGTGGGATCCTAAATATGGCTACTTTCACCTCTTTTAGCGCTTCCTCGATACCGTCAAACCTGTCCTCAAAACTAAACGTCATCATGAACCCTTCGTCTAGGATATCCCATTCACCTGTCCCATGGTGAAGCTCTGTCTCTACATACCAATTCATTGGAATAACATCCAGGGTATGACAAAATAAGTGAACCCACTTAGGTTGTGGCTTTTCTCCATAAGCTTGCGTCCACTTGGCCAAATGCACACGTGGATCATTCTATCCATCGTACTTGTCTGTCAATCGCATCTTAGGCTTCCCAAATAGTGTTCACATCATTTTCCAACATTTGTGCCAATCATCGAAACTCTCGTTGTGCGTACCCCACCTCTTGCGGGCGTAGCACGCAGTACCCAATCTAAGGCTTGGAAGCGTTATTTTTCTGGCACCTCTCTTTCAAATGCATCCAAAAAGACATCAAACTCATTCAGTCCATCATAAGTAGGTAGATTTCTTACCTCTAACAACACGCAGTGCAATGACCTGGTCATCATGTTGCAATTTAGCGTAGTTACTTCATGTAACTGATTCTGCCATCGTTCTATTTCTTCATTGAAATCTGAAGTGCAGGAGCTCTCACGCTCCCATGTAATCCGCCCATCCGTGGTGGGATTTACCTAGTCTTGCTCTCGCGTTGTTATCTTATAGATGCAGTCCAAAACATTGTCACTCCCATAGTCGCAGACCGGCTCCATATAGCCTGATCCTTCAACAGGGTCCAGGGGTATTATTACGCTCAATGATTTCTTCTCAAAAATCATCTTTCGCTTCTTCAGATTGATTACCCTGTTCATATCAGTAACCTAGTCAATTCCCAAGAGTGCGAGGTAGGGATTGCTATCATCAACAATTTCCATCACTTCCAAATCTACCAGCATGCTTGCTCCTTCAATATCAATGGTTACTCCTTGCAATCACCCCATGGGTATTATTTTCTGCTGATTCACCATCCTTAGCTAAATTGAAGACCATTGCAGCATAGTCTCCCCATTTGCTCCCATGTCTATTTCGGCAGAACATTCGCATTCGATCCCAAATCCAGGATGACTTGATCCATTTCGTATTCTCCGATCTGCGAGTGAGTCTCATTTCCCGTCCCATTCTTGTCTTAAGCTTTCTAATATTGTGGACTACGCGTGGTTCACCTCGCGTGGTCTTGTAACCCTTTTACAGCCTTACTGTTGTGTAGTAACTTCATATAGGTTTCTAGGAAAGTTGTGAGCGTAGAGGGGTCCATCTCCGACTTAGGCTTATCTTTGCTTCCTGAAGTGGAGGCCTTAGCGAAGCTCTTCTTAGCTTCCATGAAGGTTTCCCCAGGGCACTCCAAATCAAACTCAACTTCTTTTGTCGGGGCTTTGCGAACCCATGTATTGTCTTCCAGTTGTTTGCCTTTGTCATCTCCCATCGCGATTCCACTTCGGAGCACTATGTTTATGTTCATATCTTCCTCGCCCAGCTCAGACCTCATCATCTGCAGGTTCAGAGTCGGGCGAGGCGGTAACGCTCCTTTGTCACGTATCCTAGTTATCAACATAGGGCAATCTTCTATCTCATGATCAAATAGCATGCAATACTTGCACGACGACCGTGTTGGATTAGTGCAATTGTAGTGTCCTCACCCTCCACAATTGTAGCAACTCAACTGCCTGCAACCTCTACCAAGTCCTCCTCCGCCTTGGCCTCATCCACGCCCCTGAAATTTTGTTCATGCAATCTCAACATTCTGGTCAAGGGGCCACATTTTGGCCTAAACCCTATAGGCGGGCATTCTATCCATCATCAATTCATATCTTTTGCAAGTATGCTAGTCATGTCCCACTGACCTACAAAAGTTGCAGAACAACTATTGCAGAGTTTACGTATACTTCTGTAACAAGTGCCAATTATCCGTGGCATGTTTTCCGGCTATTTGACAGATAACACACCACAAAGCAGGCGCTACGCTAGGTCCTGCTTGAGCTTCTGGCCTTAAAGCCATCGATCCTCCTCCTGTAAGATAATTTGTAAAGACCGGGCAATGGTCTTTTTCATGACCCTGACTCTAGCATTTTATGCACCACACATGTTCGCGTACTTCTGGTAGAACAATCCTATCCTATTTCAGACTTTGCATCTCAAAGCATAGATTCTACAGCTGTGCGTGAATCTACTGAATTCCTAGGTTAGGATCTTGCATCAAGGTTTCATGTAGCCTCATAGTAATCTCTAAGGCCTTTTCTTGAGTTGTTATCTTCTGTTGCAACAACGCACTCCTTAGGTTTGGTAGTAGTGAAGCTACAAACCACTCACGATGTTGTCCATCTATTAGATTCATATTGGCTTCGTGAATCATACATTTTAGCCTCTAATCTAGTTCCCAAGGCATCTCACTTAGTAACATCGTGATCTCTTTGAATCCCACAATCGACTATGCTTCAGATTTATGCCTACTAAATTCTCTATTTAGCGTTGTTTGGATATCCGCAATTCTCACATTCGGGTTATCGTTGGAGTACTTAATATACCAAGTTAGCATGTGATCCTGCAGGGCACTAACCAATGTTTCTTTCTTTATATGGTCATTTGCAACATCTTGAGATTCCCATACATCCCTTACAATGAACCAAAATTGGTCTGGATCCTCATTTCCCAAAACTTGTAACACAGGCAACTTTACTGTGTTTGCCATATTGAATCACGGTGGTGGTGGAGTTGGTACAAGTGAAGATGGATGTGATGGTGGTGACGCCGGTGGTGGTGTGGGCAGAGGTGGGATTCGCAGAATTCTTTGTCTTATCAGATGAATAACACTTTGTGGAGAGACCTTCACGAGCTCTTCATCATCTGTTCACGGAGGTGAAATCAAGGGGCTATTTTCTGGACCCTTATTTCCTTCATTCTTGTAAACCTTTCTGCTTCGTGTATCCCCGAACATCAAGGTAACTGCATAACCCGTTTTTCACACAATAGCATTTTAATCCAAGTATTCAAAGATTTTACATACTTATCTCGCGGGTCTTTGAAAAAGTGTTGCTCTACCTCACTATAGCTAACTAAGGTGTTAACCGCGAACTCAATAACAAATCCTCCTATAATGCGATCGAGCCAATGATTGACGGTGCGCATGATCTTATCCTCCGATGCTTCCAACCTTTGCACTAATTCTAGGGTCCACACAATAGGGCTGTAAAGATTCCACCTTCCTTGGCTATCTACTAGCTTCGCGTCCACTCGTATAGCTCAATAGGGAAGAACGCAAAAAATATTTTGTGGATCTCCGTATACAGGTAGCTGTCTAGCCACTGTTCTTTTGACAGTCGCAGGTTTTTGTTCTCTTACGCCGCGAACTCGTGAATTATTTTGTCCAACCAACCTTCAATTTCTTTCTTAGTTGGATTCTAGTGATACAACATCACACATCTATATGCAAATTCCAGTCCCAACAATGGAACTATTTGTTGACTTAAGGGGGCTTGACCCAGGTTCAACGTTAGTTCTCCAAAAAAATCCCTACACTACTGGCCCTTTCGGCATCCTCCCACGGAGCACAGACTGAAGTCTCACCCAAAGCAGTATGGGGGGATGCTGGAACTAAGTTTCTGCTCCCTTGAGATGGTTGTGATGCCAGTTTATTCCAACTATACCTGCCTTCGCGTAGGTTGCTTCACGCTCTGTTCCACCCTTTAGTACCTTCGCAAAGTGTTACAATCAGCTTCAACGCAGCCCTAACCAGGGGTTGAGATACTTTCATGCTGCTATGGCAGCGAGCTGTGATATTTCCTCAAACTACGCTAAGTATCTTACTTATCTTATTAACAGATTTTATTTAGCTTCGCATAAATAGATGTTCTTACTTACGTTCACTTAACCAATACAATTATACACATTCACGCATCATATAAGCATTAGAAGTGAATTTCATACCTGATATAATAGACACAAACAGGAAATAAATATGCATAAATGATAGAAAACCTCTCTTTATTAATACTTCTAGATGATTATAGACTCGACTCACCCTGCGCACTCAGCTGCAGGGGTTCGTGCACTCAGCTGCAGACTACTAGGCCTCTGTACACTCAGCTGCAGACTACTAGGCCTTTGCGCACTTAGCTGTAGAGTCTCTACCTATGCTACGACCCAAAACATAAACTTACACTTCAGAGCTATCTCTCATACACCTTCATTACTTCGACATTATCTTCTAATTCCTTTTTATCTACTTAGAGCTTAGCTCTATTTATACAATCCCATGCTCCGTGGACCATGGTAGATCTTTTATGACCGACATTACATTATCAAAATAAGGGCAGACAACCCTATGACTCTTTAACAACTAGGCCCTCCGCGGCGACAAAATGCGGAGTCTTTTCATTGGAATTACAACATTGGACCAAAATCTGGGCTTTAAGCCCCAAAACTACCCTTGGGGGATCCCGCACCCAATAGTAGGCCACTCCATGATGGCTTTCATATTCTTAAGATCTACTACTCCTCCTTCCTTGGAAACAATGTGTCCCAAATATTGAATTTGTGATTGGAAGAAATCACATTTTCTAAATTTAACAAATCTTGTGCTTTCTCAGCAATTGCAAAACTGTTGCCAAATGTTCTTCATGTTCTTCCTTGATTTTGGGCTAAACCAAAATGTCGTCTAAAAAACCAACACAAAATTATCCAAATATGGATAAAGAATGTTGTTCATTAAACACAAAAATGTTGGTGAAGGATTTGTGAGTCCAAATGGCACCAACAAAAAATCATAATGTCCATATTAGGTTATGAAAGTTGTCTTTTGGATATCTTCATCCTTAATTCATACCTGATGGTACCCAGATCTCAAGCCTATCTCTTAAAATATTGCAACTCCTTTCAACTAATCAAACATGTCTTTAGTCATAGGCAAAGAGTACTTGTTCTTAATTATGGATTTATTTAATTGTCTATACTTAATGCACAGTCTCGATGTGCCATCCTCTTTCTTTACAAATAGTATTAGAGCTCCTAGGGTGATATGTTGTGTTTGATATATACCCTGTCCAACACTTCCTTTAATTGTAATTTCAATTCTACCAACTTCAATGTGCTCATGCGATACAAAGATTTTGACCCTAGTGTTGATCCTAGTAATAATTCAATTGAGAAATTTCTCTTCTTGGTGGTAATCCTAGGATTTCTTACATAAATACATTGTTGAATTGTTTTAATATTGGATGCTCTTCCATTCTTTCTCTATTAAACTCTAAGTCACTAGTCGCTTGGAGAACATACAATTCACATCCTTTTTTACAGTACCTCTCATCTGCAACACTAATATTTTCCGTATAGTTACAATTTTCTTATCCATTGCAACATCACCCTTTACCCATTGTAACTGAGACATTCTGTCAACTTGTTGTAGAAATGGATTTTAATTTCGTGGGCCGCTAGCCAGCCCATGCTGACCGAATCATCATATGGGCTGAATGAGAATAGGTTCATGTCTATTTTCATGGGCATGTCATTAATCAATAAGGGGCATGACTTCACCATGTCTTCAACTTGCCTCTTCCTCCTCGTTGCTAGTAGAACTAACCATGACTTTTCATGGGCTAACCTCTACAATGCACAGTTCTCTGCAAATTTTGGGCTAACATAACTGGAATTAGAACATGGGTCAATCCAACTCAAAATAGGCTTGTTTTGGACCATACCTTCCATCTCGATTGTTGATGCTTAGTGATCAACCTTCTCATTATCCAACGTGGCATAGATTCGTGGCACGCTACGAACAACATCATTTATTGTCTTTTATACTTGTAGATTTTACAACCTTGGGCCGCTTTTTTGTCGTCGAGGGAAATATCTTCGTAAGTGGTTTTATCGACATGCCAAACATTTTATGGGCCCCTCTCTAAACCCCTTTGCTTATTTTCTTGTAGGCTAAGAGAATCGTTCCCTATTAGAAGTACTAGCTTTCTGCTGAAGCTCACGCCTTGCAGGTGTGGTAAACTTCACATTACTTCCTATTAGTTAGTTTCCTAAAGTTTTCAACCCCTTTCCTCTAAATCTAGGCTAACCTATTGCCTCTAATGAGTTTAGAACTCAATCTTATGCTTGGAATGTTCATAGCAGTACCTCATTTTCTGGATGGTGTCCTCCAATGTTTTTGGATCATCAATCTCTATTCTATCCTTGTAAGCTCCTGACAATCCATTGAGGTACCTTTGGATCTTTACCTTCTGATCCTTGATGTAAGTCACATACCTCAACAACTCCAAGAACTTGTTTTTGTAGTCAACAGTTGTCAATTTCCCTAATTTGTATTCATATAACTACTTGACATTTTTATCATAATACTTTTTTAGACATGCATTTTCCACGGAAATATCTCTCAAATCTCCTCTAGGAAAACTCCTTTTTTGTAATGTTCTTGACATTCCTTGTGTCTTCCTACTAGATATCAACTTAAACTCCTTTTCTATAATGTTCTTGACATTCCTTGTGTCTTCCCACTAGATATCAACTTTTCCTTTCAAGCTGAAAATGACTACCCTTGCCTTCATATTCTTAGAGTAATTGTGCTCCCTGAAATACGTCTTCATCCATAATAACTAGGCTTCTTCTACTTCATCTTGCTTGACCCATCCATTAAGTGTAGGAGGTTTCTCCTTCCTAAAATCCTCTAACATCAATTATTTCTCAATCCTCCATTGCTAATAATGCCTTTTGGTTGTTGCACTAGATAATTTCTCATAATTGTATGTTCTTCTCTCTAGAGTACATAATGGGGTTCCTCCTCTCACTGTATATTAACTTTCCATTATGTTTATTTTCTTATATATGCTACCTTTTGCACCATCATTCCTTAATTTATGCTTCCAAATTCCTAATGGACTCTATTTGTGCTTATACTTTCCTAGGTAGCTATGACCTAGCTCATGCTACTTCAATTTTTGCAAGCATAACAGGATTTACAGTAGTACTGCATTTACTTCTTTCTACTTCTATTTAACTCTAAAAATATTCTTTTTTTCAGCCTTACAACTTCTCATCTTAGCTCTTAGAGTTGTAAATGTGCCCTTCCATTTAGGGGAGTCTTCTTCTCCTCTTTCCAAATAGATCTTCTTCCCGACAATGTTGGGATCTATCAGTGTTGTACTGAACCATTCTGTTGTTCATCCCTTTTACTCTTGTGTTGTCCCTTAGTGTCTTCTTATGTGTTGTTACACACACATCACTGTTAGCCAACCAAAAATACAAATACACACATTTACCATTACCATGGCACATTTGCAATAAGCATGTTGATATGGGGCTATCTAAAACATCAAATCTCAAGTTAGTATGCCAATTACAAAGAAGAATAACATATCAAAATATTTTGTGCCAATCATTTCATCACTTCACAATTTTAATATCAATAGATAATGCATACAACACATAATCCCCAATTATAATTATAGAATCAACACACACTTGTACACAAGAAACAATCATCCTTTTAATGCTACAATTTATAACCAATCACTTAAACTTATAATCGTAGGTCCATTCTAACCAAGTGCTAAACTTGAGTGCTCTTTTACCATCTTATAATGCTTCCTCCCAGCCCCTTTTCTCTTCCCAACCTATGGGAGGTGTTATTTTTAACTAACTTGATCTCCATTGTCTCACTATGAAGATGGGGTTACAAAAAGCCTCCTTTTCTAGAGCTTGCAGAATTAACATTGGACAACACCATTTCATTCATCTCGTCAAGAGATTTTCAACGATATAAATTTTACCTCAGCCTGACTCCTAGATTAATCGATACGTTGAACCAAATTTCAACCAATGAACTTTGGCCATATCAGCTAGATGCCACCACATGGTAGCCATGTGGGACTCGCATGGCTTGGCCATTGCACCTGAAACATTTACATGTCATCCAAGTAGCCATAACTATGTGTTCATGGCACTTTCCACATCATCTTAATTCATGGGTCCCACGTGGTCCAAACCTTGCACGTTATGCAACGATATCCTTATATATCCGATTTTATGGGATATCTTGGTGTACTTAGATTGCACCACTTACATCCTTTCTAGGAGAAGAATAACAAGTGTCCCATTAGTCGTCACCACACACCACATCAATATGCACACAAAGAATAACAAGTGTCCCATTAGTCGACACCACACACCACATCAGCATGCACACAACCATATGGTTGTACGGTTAGTCCTTTTCTAGTTCCACAACGAGTGTTTGTATGCCTGGTTATAGGGTACCATTTAATGTTTATAAACTAATGCCAGCATTAGTTTCAATTTACCTCAGTCTGACTCCTAGATTAATCATTATGTTGAATCAAATTTCAACCAATGTACTTTGGCCATATCAGCTAGATGCCACCACATGGTAGTCATGTGGGACTTGCATGGCTTGGCCATGCCACTTGAAACATTTACATGTCATCCAAGTAGCCATAACTATGTGTTCATGGCACCTTCCATGTCATCTTAATTCCTAGGTCCCACGTGGTCGAAGCCTTGCATGCTATGCAATGATATCCTTTTATATCTGATTTTAGGGGATATCTTGGTGTACTTAGATTGCACCACTTGCATCCTTCCTAGACCCTTTGAACTCTAAGTTGTGCATTCAAGAAATTTGGCCCTAGCCCACATCCAAGGCCTCATATATTTGTAATGTACCCTCACCTATGGATGTCCTAGACCCCAAACACATCCTCCACTTGTGAGGTACTCTTGCCTCAAACCAATAAACCTTCCCATGGATCCCACTTCGGATTCACTTTCCAAAGGATATAACATCTGGTTCCATTCCAATTTGGTCTCACACGAATGATTCCACTAGACTGGGCCCACTCCAAATACTCATACAAAATTTGACTTGTGACTGAATCAAGCTTTGTGCCTTCGAACACCCAAACATGCCCCACCCGATATATTACATTTTTATTGACTCCCTTTGCTGGATGTTTGGATCATTTCAAATATGGTGCATTCCCAAAAATGAATACATGGAAACTGGTTGGATGCTTAGACTCCCATATACATTTGTTAGACCTAAAGTGCATCCAACCCAAATATAAAATCTCGCTAACAGATATAAAGTGCATCAAGGAACCTAAACTACCTGAATAGTTGGTTTTGCATGCCCATGAAGTACACAATCCCAAACATCTTCAAAACTTAATAATTTCCTCATTTTAATTTCTCAAGCCTCATAATTCATTCCCGTGATAGTAGGGATCTATGGCTATGTAAGGTTGCTATTTTTTTCTAGGTAAGTTAGCTATTTCAACATAAAAAATTCAAGCTCTTACAAAGAACATACAAGCATTGAGCCCTACTTTGTCTCGTAGAATTTTGAACTCTATCCTTAGTAAACTGTAGATTGAAAAACTTGATAATGTCTTGGAAGCCTACATTGTGGGAAAAAGGGTTTAACATTGTTGACCAAAATTAGGTTTTGGCATATGAAAATTGTTTACAAAGGAAGATTTACCAAAGTGGAAACAAAAACTATTAAAAACTCCTATGTTAATGGATCCAGATGAGTAAGACAAAGTAAGAGGGATGCTCATTTAGATTTCATCTTATCTTCTAGTAATTTGAACTTCTTTAGAGATGCTAGAGAAACAACTTGATGAAATGTTTTTGGTTAGCTCCATCATAGTGGATTCTGCATGGGTGTAATGGGTAGGAGTCCAACCTCATCAACCTAGGTAAGGGCCATGAGGGAGAAGGATAACCAAATACTATAGACAAGGAATTGGAGGAAGCGAGTTATTTGAAGCAAGGAAGACTGAGTAGGCCAAGGAGATAGATTAGGGATTGACCATAAAACCCATAGCTACTAGAGAAAACTAATATCACTGGATAACCCACATGACTGGTTCATTAATGCTGCCAATTATAAACATCAATGCTACAAGTATAGAGACTATGATTCAAGGAACTGGGTGCTATCAAAGCAAGAAGGCCTTCACAAAGACAAACCACTACATAATTATTCTGGCATGAGTTTCCATGGGGAGAAGTTGGTTAGAGGTGGCACATGTCGACTCCAATGGTTGGCAAATGCTAGCACACACTCACTAATTCGATCTAATCACACAAGCACTTAATTGATCCAAGGATGTGTAAGGTTCTTATTGCTTGATTTTTTTTAATTGAGCAAAAGAACAAAAATAGGAATTGAAATCCGAACCTTCAAAAAATGGAAAGAAATGTTGAATAAATGAATAACTAGAAAATTGTAAAATGAATGAAAGAAAAGTGGATCTTGACATAAATATGCTCAAATGCTCCTAAGCTAAATTTCCTATAAATGATCTAATCACCACATAAGAGATAATAGCTAATATTTTCAAGAGTAAGGGCTTTAATGATCTTAATTATTTCATATTGATACATGTAGAGAAAAATTATATGGTTTAAACCTCTACAAACCCTAAGATGCTTTAGATTCTAAAACCCATATAAGTACTCATCATTAATCACCTTAACCCTAACCCCATTGTAAATATAAAATTTTCAAAATTATAATATTCAAATCTAAATAAAAAGCTATAATAAATGAAATGAATTTCTTTTAGTGTCACTCGTAACTACTTTTTCTTTGATACCACTAATACAAGGAAGCAAATAGATTTACTAATATAAATATTACCACATTGACCTTAAAGTATTGCTAAAACTTAACCATAAAAATTTACATTGTTTTACAAATCATATTTAAATACACATGAAAGGATACTGTATGCTAAAACTTAACGTTAGATATTTGCATTGTTTTACCCATCATAAATACACATAAGAGAATACTCTAGTATAATCTTCTTTCCAAGAGTATTTTTTTCCGTGAATACAATTTTCAAAAGAAACTAGATCAAACTAAAAAATAAACTTAACTAAAAATTAGTATAATCTTCTTTATGAAAATAAATATTTTATCTAAATATAATTTAAGAAAAAACCTAAATCTAACTTAAAAATCGACTTCAAAACTCTCAACACAGCTCAGACTTCAAAACTCTCAACACAACTCATCTAAAATTTGTAGCAGCATTGTCTATTTATTTATAGTGAGTATTATTTCAACCAAATTTGACATCTCTAAATTTATATTTTTTTTATAAAGATAAATTTATAAATTAATATTGATAAATTGGAAATAGATTGTAATAGATGTATCACCTTTTATTAATAATTGTGTTCAAGAATAAATTATATAATCTTAATGTTATAATAAAACCAACATTATAAATAAATTTTAGTGATATAATTGAAAATTGAAATAAATTTTATTGGAATTCTATTTGTCAAGGAAATATGAAAGTCAAAAACTAAAAAAATTCAAAATACTTGTTTTTATGATACCATATTATTTTATAGTTATTTATTTATTTTTTTTTAACTATATAGCAAATGAATAATTTATATCTATAACATATAGTAAAATTAAAAAAATATATTAATTATAGTAATAAGAATGAATTATAATTAAAATATATTTAATAGCTTATATTTTCAAAATTTTGATTTGATTTAATATTTCTTTTAATATACAAAATTTAATTTTAATTTAATTTTAGATCATAAAATTTTAAAATAATTTACCTTATAAAAATACTTTTATTAACCAAAAATATAAACAAATCAGATTGAAAATATATTGAAACACCATAAGCAAAACAAATATATTGAAAATTAACACAGCCACAAAAATGAAAAGAAGGAAAGCTACAGTTATTTTCTTCCAACCTCTAAAAGTCACAAGACAAATACCGTGTAACCACTGCAAATCCCTTTCTACCGCTGCAAGTTCAATACATAATATTCAGCGGACCTACTTTGACGTGCATTATCTCTTCCCGCATTGTCACGTCGCGTTTCAAGTGTGGGGACTAAACTCCGATCCGTTGTCTCTCTTCCGATATCAATATTCCATATTCTTCCTTCCACAATTCATTCGTCCCCCACGTGACTCCGTTCTTGAATGCACCATTAGTACCTGGTTTTTAACAGGAAGGGTTATGCTCTGGTTTTTCAATATCACATTTTTATTGCGAAAATGTAGAGGTCAATCATGGTTATTAATAATAGTAGTAAGCGAAATGAATATTTCAATTAATTAAAGTAGTGGGGAATTGTGTATGTTAATAAAAAAAACACTTTATAATTACATCTATAAATTTTATTTAGTTCAGGTTGTAGGAAACAATTAAATTATGATTACATGACTACATGACTAGTTAATTAAGATTAGGTGTCACTTTTTTCTTTGTATGTCTACATCTTTCTATATTCATTTCACGGCAAGAGCTAACCAGCCTGCTATAGGGCATTAAATGACTGGTTAGCTGCATGCCCTTTAACTTTATAACACACCCCATTATTTTTCATTTATCTCGTTATAAGCTCAGGTGTGTTATAAAGTTAAAGGGCATGCAGCTAACCAGTCATTTAATGCCCTATGGCAGATTGGTTAGCTTTTGCCTTCACTTCTATGACTTATTAGTTGAGCATGTAGAGTATATAGTATGTCTTCAGTTCATAAATAGAGCTTGTATCAAACTACCATAGCAACAGAAATTGAACAAAATTCCTAAATATCTCAAGTTTATGAATGAAGCTTTCAATCTCGTATCAGTTTCTCCATCATTATAGTTTCATGTCAAAGCATGCATCATTCCAAATGAAGTTTGACCCACTTTGAAGATTATCTTAGGGAAGTAAGATGAGATGAGGTGCGATATGGATGAAAATGAGCTCAAGTCATTAGATTTTGAGCAGTTTTGAAAACATTCATTAGGTTCTCCCTACAGTGCTACAACTACAACAGAGCAGTGGAGATATTATATACACTTAGTTCTATTTTAGTTAGATTAGTGGAGTGAAATCATATATGATAACTTGCTTATTATCAATAAGAGTGCTTCACATCCGTCTGCTTGACTTTTATTTATCTCCATTTGTATAAGATAGTTAACTAATAACTATGTCACCATATAAATATTTTATATGGTGTGTATTTTATTTTTCCTCATTTTTTTAATAAATATATAATTCAGTTTTTTCATTTTCAATTTTCTTTCTTATTTATTTATTTCTTATTTAGTAAATGCAAATTTTGTTCTTAGTTTTCTAACCAAATTCTTTCTATATAGTTATTAAATTGGTCCAAATCAGGCTAAATAATTCAAAATCCTTTCTATGCATGTTAAACCATAATTACGAAATTCAGCCAAATCGGGCTAAAGAAATTGGAAATTCAGCAGGTCGGTTCAATTCAGTAAATAATAAGTTAAAATTCAGTAAATGCAAATTTTGTTCTTAATTTTCTAACCAAATTCTTTCTATATAGTTATTAAATTCGGTCAAATCAGGCTAAATAATTCAAAATCCTTTCTATGCATGTTAAACCATAATTACGAAATTCAGCCAAATCGGGCTAAATTAATTGGAAATTCAGCAGGTCGGTTCAATTCAGTAAATAATAAGTTAAAATTCAGTCCCGTATGGTCGCTGAATAAATTTGTTAAATTTTTTTGCAACTTATAATTTTCACTACCAATTATCCTCCCGAAGCCTCTTCCAGTTAGTGACCAAGACCTTGGTGGTCAGGACTGTGATGCTAGAAGGGTCTAATACTCCATATCAAAGTTCAACGAAATATTACAAAAACATTCCTGGCCACCTTTCTCTTGCTCGAAGATTGTGTTTATGGCGCACTACCTGAAAACAGTTTCTGGAGATGCTCATGCCTTTCACCGTGACTTCCGACAGCCTTAACGGTTCTCTTGGCAGAAAACCAGGCTATCTCCAATTCCAAGATGAAGAAACCTATCCACTAGTCATCTATTCATCCGACATCTGGCGATTTGAAAACTGCAAGTCCGAATGATCCTTTTTTAAAAGGAAATGAAAAATGTAATAAAACAAACCATCGCTGTGGCTGAAAAATGTAATAAAACAAACCATCGCTGTCGCCTTTGATTATTCTTTTTAGGTAAGCATTTCAAGGCATTTAAGGATATCTAATGGTCTAAACATAATTTTCAGCCATAACCAATATATGGTGTCATACAATATGGAAAAAATAAAGACTAAAGGAGTTTAGAAAAGAAGTCATCCTCAGAGTGAAGCGAAAGATAAATAATAAAAAAAAGGATAAGGTGTGTTTTAATAAAAAAAAATTGGAAAGCATAATGCAAAAATGAAATATAGCAGATTGATAATTAAAATTTTAATCTCAAAGTGAAATATTTGAAAAGTCATTTCTATATGGTGGAAATTTTGTGGAAATTATTTTATCATTTTAAAAGTTTTTTTTTTTTATATATTTATAGAAAATTATTTTATAAATTAAATAATTATTTTTAAGTATTTTTTCTTTATTTTACAGCTCGTGGTGATATGTAATTTGTCTCTCTCTCATCACAACTCTATCACAATTGAAATTTTTAAAATTTCAAAAATAAAAATAAATAAATAACTATACAAAACATTTAAATAATATTGGCTCATAAGTTTTTTTTTGTACAAATAACGTTGCCTCGTAAGAAAATTTGCACTTGAAAAAATTGAATCGCTGGTGGTTCATTTTAAGTCCATATTTAAGATGGATCTATACTAATTAAAATATTAATATCTATTTTTTATATAACATAACTTTGAATAATATTCAAATGTTTATTTGTATCATTGGGAAACAATCTCAATAATTACTATTTATTGATCGACTAACTAAGAACTCTTAAAGGTTTGATACCTGTCATTCCTTTCTTGTTCAACTAGAAAGAGTTCTTTATCTTCCTTTCTATCTCATTCACCTCCATTTATCACCATTTGTTTTTTCTACTAATCTTAATATCTAATTTTATATGCAATTTTTATAATGTAATTGAAAACAATTTTTGAATGTTAAAAATGCTAATTTTGATTTTTTAACTTTATTAAAAAGTCAATTTTTTAGTAGTGGTAAGATAAATCTTCCTGAATTTTTTAGGTATTAAATTTTTCATGTATGTATCCAAATTCGAATCCAAACTTGGTAACTGTGTTAAACTACAATTTCACAATTAAAGCGTAATATCATAGTTTCACACAATTATAAAATTGGATGATGGGTGACACTGATATGATCCCAATGGTCCTACACCTTTGCAAGAAAACAATATATCCAGCTTTCAGTTGTTTCATCTTAACAAAGCTGCTACAAATCCTGGTCATGATGTAACTCTGGCTGCTCTTCCAAAATGAGTACTTGAAATTCGATTCTTTGTTTTTCTCGTCCAGAAATACAAAAGCTTCACCCTTAGCATTGATACGTGATTCCAGAGGGAAATTGCATTCTACATGCTGCTTTGGAATCACCAATCTATTATGCTTTCCATCATCTCTGGGTGCGCCCTCTTTGTCAAATTGCCCTTCATTCTTAACAATATTGGAGTTTTCATGGCTTTCACCTGCATCAGCTGGAAGTCCGGTCCTTATTCATATGAACTAGTTAAATTTCTCTGGATAATAATGACCGTTGATCATCTGCACCCTCTGTTCCTTATAATTCCTGAAATTTGGTTCCCATCCGGCACTGTTTTCCATTGAGAAGGTTTAGACGACCTTCAGCACTTTTGAACTTGAGGGAAGCCCTATCATATGCAAATGCAGCTTCAAGTTCACTGTTAAAAATGCCCAACTGTAGTCACTGGTGGCTTGAATAAATCTGAGCTCTCTATTGACCATTATGTTCTAGAGCAACTCCGTACTGGGGAAAACTGCCTTGAAGCAGTTCCAATCGGCCGACCCACTGCTTCAGTTCTAAGATTGAAAGGAGTTGTAAGGTCCGCTAAACCTCAGGATGTTAATCTTTGTCATTATCATATATTATATTTATTTTCTTAAAATTTTCAGTTAAAAATGTCAAATTTGAACATTTATTATATTTTTGAATTTGGATAAATAGATCGTATTGGTTTTCATTAAGTTTGTGGTTAAATTATAAATTTTTGGATAAGTATGGAAGTACGAATAACTAGATATAGATTTTGTTATTTTTATGATGTTAAGAAATTAAAGATAAAAATTACATTCTTTTAAATTTTTCATCTTATATTTATATTATATTTATTTTCAATTTATTTAAATTAACAAAGTTATGAATACGCTAGACTAAATTTGAACTAACATGTCACAAAATCTTTTAATATAATACACTATCATGATCTCCTAGCAGCCATATATATATATTCAATTAGAAATATTTATCACAATGAATCTTATAATCTTATGAAATTTTAAAGTATGCAAATTATTTTTCCTTAAATTATTGATTAATTAAGTATTAGTTGAACTCAATTTCACTAAGTAAATGGAAAGAAGTTTCTAAATACACTAGCTACACAATTAAACATTATATTTAAGAATCCCAAAATAGAAGAAAACCCATTTAGAAGGTGATGTCTATCATCTTTTTACTCAAATTTGTTATTAGAATCCATCTAAATAAATTTTAAACACATATTTAAGTTACGCTGAGAGAGCTCAATTTTTTTATAAATAAACTTATTTTAAAGTGCAAAAAATAATGTGTAATTTTTTATTGCTTAAATTGTATTTTTGAATTCTATAAAAATAGATAACATGTATAATTGAGTTCATTTTATCAATACATTAAACTGATTTTTTTTTGTTGTTAGTATATTTTAAATATATCAATATTTATTCTATATAATATTAATTTATATATATATATATATATAAAACTCGAAAATAATAGAAAAACAATTCCTGTAATTTGAAATTAGTTCTTTATTTTTCGAAATTAGTTTTAATTATCCTAATCTATACATCGTTGTAATTAATTGTGGTTAATTCAACGAAAAAAGACAGCCAAGGTTGTGCGCAGCCTAGGTTGTGGGCAGTCTGAGGGACTCTTCACCTGAGGACTACCGATTTCTTTCAGTTTTATCGTGTGTTAATAGTCTGTTGTTAAGGTCTAGAGTTTCAACGAGTAAGGGAGAAGGCGTGGATCGGCGCGGGGAGTTCTATTTGAGCGAGGACTGAGGAGGGCCAATGTGAGGAAATCCACTCATTTGCCAGTGTGAGGAAGTTGCGTGTTGTGGCAAGCGTGGGGAAACAATGTGGAGAATAAGGAGTAGAGCCTGGGCGTCTGTTTGTTACAGGAGAAGGCAGATCGATTTGCGGCTGCTTCGGTGGAGCAATGTAATTGTTTCACTGTTTATGCAATTGGCACACGGTGGTGTGTATTGTGCCGGGAGCCGTAGATCTATTACATTAGTTTTGCAGACAACAACAAAGAGCCAATATTGAACTCTTCGTCCATAGTTGGTAATATAAATCTCGCAGGTGAGGATCCGTGTCAAAGGGCGTCGAAGTCTGTTGGCAACTGAAGCACAGTGAGCTTCTCGATCCATGCCAGTGTGAGGAGATTCGCTAGACAGCCAGCGTGCGGAGGCGTGCTTGGAAGTAGAACGAATTGGAGCTGAGCGTGGAAGCAGAGCCGTGCTTGTGTGGGCTAGTGAACCGAACATGGCAGTTGACCTTTGCACCAAAACGGATTCGCAGCTCTACGCAAGAGTGTAACGAATCCACAGTCCTTTTTGACATCCGTCGTTGAAACTGTCAGCTGTTGCAGTAATTTCCTCTGGTTTGTTGTTAATTCTCTATAGTTGGAGTGTTAAGTCTTCAATTCTCTGGCGTGGACAACAGGATTGGGTGACTGTTATTGATCTATTCCATTCGAATTATATTTTTTTGTATGGAGCTCGTCGTTGGCTTAATTCAGATTAACAACACTGGTCAACTCACGGTGTAAGGTGCGTTGAAAGAGGCGGAACTTACAAAATTGAAATTCCCGTTATGCAACACCTTCTCTTCCTTCGAAATGTGCGGTAGCGTGAGCATTTAAAAGCTCATATTTCAATTTTCTTTTTAAAAGAGGGTGCTCTCATATTTGTTTGAAGGGGAGCACTAATTTGTAGTGGTTTTTTTGTTTTGGGAAAGAAGTTGTGATATTTTTTGGGGTCTTATATATATTTTCTTTTAAAAGAAAAGAAGGGCTCTATTTTCTTGTCTGGTTGATAATAGAGGCTCAATAATATTTTTTTTCTTTAGCTATTATCTAAATTATTTGATAGCTTTTGAAGTGCTTTTGAAAAACATGGGAAAATATGGAGAATCCACTCGCAAATAAATTGGATGGCACGAATTACATCAATTGGAATTTTAAGCTCCAAACATTGTTGGAAGGCTATGGTGCTTGGACCATCATGAAGGGAGAAGAAGCAAAACCTGCTAGACAACACCATCAATTTTGGACTGGGAGAAGCGGGAGAACAAAGAAAATGTATTATTAAGGATGTATGTTAAAGATAATGTAATCCCTTATATTTGTGATTGTCAGACCTCTAATGCAACTTGGAATGCAATGGAGTTGTATTAAACTAAAAACAAAAATCGAGTCTTGTTTTTGAAGAGTAAGCTCCTGTATGTTAAAATCGAAGAGAATGAACTTACTAGTGCCTTTATTTTCAGAATTAAATATTTGAAAGATAAGCTAGGACATATAATAGAATCGCTAGCTGCCTATTGATATTGTGACAATCAATCTAAATGGAATGTTAGAGGACTACTGGATTTTTAGCAACAAGGGAGGAATTGATAGGCATACTGTTGCACGAAGAAGAGAGGTGCAAGGACTTGAAGCCTTAGATTCTAGATTTGGCACTTGTGGCGAAGAAGAAATTATTCAAAGGGAAACAAGGAGGAGCAAACAAAGGTGGAAGCTAATATAAGAAAATGCCATTTCCGAAATCAAATCAAGATATGTCATCTGGAATAAAATGTTTTTACTGTGGTAGAAGTGGACCTCTTGAGGTTGTTATAAGAAGACTGCTATAAGAAAAAAAATAATGAATCTAGGCATAAACATGGAAGACAGTCAGGACATTTTGCTAGAGAATACCTGAATTATGGTCTCAAAAACCTCAAGATATTTGTGTCTAATGTTGTGTTGTTTGCTGAAATGGATGATGTCAATACATGGTTTGTGGACTCTGGAGGTTCGATTCATATGACATGCAGTAAGGGTTGGTACAAAAACTTCAAGGAAATAAGCAATGGCAGAAACATCTACTTTGGAGATGATCGTGTGTATAAGATCATGGGATATGGAGATATACATGTGACTTTACCAAATGGTAGTATCGGGTCATCCATAATGTTATGTATGTACCCTGGATCAAGAAAAAATTGATCTCTATGTCTACAATTACACATTAGAACCTAAAGGTTGAATTCTTCAAAACACATTACATAGTGAAAGATTTGTTGGATCATTGCAAACTTGTTGTTTCAGGAGTTTGAGTTAGAAGCTTGTACAAGATTGATGTTACCAGCAAAAGTAATCAAGCATTTACTTCTACAACTATGTCAACAAAAATTCTTTGGCATCAGAGGTATGGTCACACCAATTATCATGATTTATTCTATGCTGGTTTTGAGGTATGGCAGACTTGAGAATAAGCAAACAAATTGATGAGCTTTGTGTGCTAGTTTTTATGATATAATAGAAGAAAAATAATTAACAAAAAAAATATATAGAAAAAAAGGTTTAAGTTTAACAATATAGAAGAAATAGAAAATATAAATATTATAATTTTGTATAAGTAGAATTATAAATTTTTGAAGATACATGATTCTATAGATGTAAGTATATAGTAATTGGGAAATGTTTGTGACTTATTTCTATTGGTGCCATGTTTCATAATGATTCTTCATATTTTGAAGATGGTTAAAGGTGGTTACGTTATAATAAGGGATCACACAAATTAATGATACTAATATAATACAAGGATTAACTGAATAGAATGTATAATAAACACAATGGTGATAATGAGATGGATTTTAATCAATTTTTTCTTCTTCTTGTTAATTGTAAAATATGAACCTTGACTCAACATTGCATACCTTTCAAATGTAAATCGTGATGATATGCTTAAACCTTCTATGGATTTTCCTATTGAAATGATCATGAATCATGTTAAATCTTATCTCTCTACAATAACAATATTAATTATTCATTTTTCTAAAGTCAAGACTAGTGATTTGTATGTAGTGAGAGACCAAGCCATACACAATCAAAGTTGTTCAAACTTTCCTTGAAAAACAAGTTTTATTATTATAATTGTTGAAAAATGTAGCAAGAAATTCTCAATTGATTATTCCTTGATTAAATTGAGAAAAATTGAATTTCCACATCAACATAAATATTGGATGTAGTTAACTAAGGTGACATGGCTCATGTTACTCAGTTATCTCAGTTAATTCGAGTTGGAGGGCTTGAGTTCAGTTAAGCATGAGTGGTTTATAATTTGTAGCAATCTAATTAAGTTCTATTAAGTTGTGCTCAGTTAAACTAGTTCCAATTGTTGGAGGAACTAGTGGAAGAACAGTTGTATAGTGTGACCTTAGTCTACCTCACTGATCTTCCAGTTAACTGCTCAATCAACCCAAAATAGCTAGTGCATGCAGAGAATTCGAGTTAACCAGTTGAGGTGGAAATTCCAAGGAAATGTAACATAAGTTGTAGACTATTCTGGAGTGTACAAGTGTTTCATGCAACCCGATGATCAACTTGAGGAATTGCACAAGGAAATTGGGGCTCAAGCAGAGACAAAAATTGACTAAGTTTGGGTCAGAGCTTCTTAGTGAGTAGAGAGATAGGTTATTCACTTGCCGATTGTGCTCAATCGAGCAAAGAAATTGTAATACATCTCTATTCATCAGATTAATGCAAGCATGCATTGAGGTTTTTAGCAGATTGTTTTCCCCGAGAAAAATATTGGGTGCGTGTGTGTTATTTTTTATTACATGCATGGGATTATTGTTCTAGATTGTAAATTGATTTTCATAGAGCAGTAGAGTAGGTTTGTGTCTTATGATTTTGATTAAAACATCATAAGCAGTTGCAAATCTATATCGTAATTTCTAGAATAATGTTTGGATTGTCATATCTAATGGTGCACCAATGCAACTATAAAATAATAGTGGGCTACATTAGGAGTTGAGGAGGTTTTGAACTAAGACAATAGATAATGTTATGAATAGTTCCAAGTTCTCTCTTTATTAACCCTATTCCTATCCGCAATTTACCTTTCAATATAACATGCTTATAATAACAAAAATGAACTTCATGTTCAATCTATTAATCATGTGTACATTTCTAAATTTCTTATGCTTGGTGTGTTCAACAATACATCATGCAATAATATTATTAAGTGATTTAAGAATGGGCCTCTTATATAGATTCATCAATGTATTTCTTAGAAATAAATTAATTTTTGATATGAATAATTAGAGTTGAATAAATTGTTTATTCTCATATATTAAAACTATCTAATCTATTAGGTGATATTATTAGAGTGCGAGCTAAATTCGTGTGAAAGAGGACATAAAATATGACCTCCTAGTGTCTACAATTCCTTAAACATATTTTGTGGTTGTTGATTATTTTCTTAACTAAAATGTTAAATAAATTTTAGTTAAATAATAATTTCTTAAGAAACTAGTTTCTTCATAGAAAATGAAGATGGAGAAGTAGATGTAGGAAGAGAACAACTTGCGTTTGTTCAAGTGAAAATCCATTTTGGATGAAATTACCTTTCATTGTCATATCTCAACCCACAGGATCATCTCGTTATGATTTAGGTCAAAGTCTTTTTGACGCCATGTTAATGTTATACATGTGAATAGAATTATGAATAATTAAGTGAGATAAAATTTACCATTCATTCATGACATAAGTGATATTCACTCTTCACTCTTATTTGTTTGTATAATCATATTGTTCAGTAGTATCTGATGAGAATGGTATTTGACGAACATGCAAAGGACTATATGTTAAATTCCTCCCATATTAAATAATAATTTGTATAGTGATAACTATATCTAGTGTAAGGTTTATCAATGGCTTATATAAAAGTAATTAACTCAAACGGAATTATTCAAATCTATATGAATTGTCATTAAGAATAGCTAAGAAATGTGACCATAATCAAATTATTGCAATATTATCTCTAGCATTCCAAGGCTATTTCTTGTGATGGTTTAAAGGACTAAGATCATGCGCTATCTACAAAGGCTATTTCTTGTGATGGTTTAAAGGACTAGGATCATGCGCTATCTAAAAAAACAAGTGATCTAGAAATGTTTATTTTAGTCTACCTGGAAAAAGTGGTAGTTTGTGAGAAATCTTATCAAAAATTAATGTTGGAATTAATTGTTTTGAAAAATTTATTACCAGTATTTAAGGGAAGTGTATGATCACAAAGAAACAGTGGTATCTTTAAAAAATGTATGGAAAATCACTAATGCTTTTTTCTTTCTACATACAATTGCTAGAACAAGGATTTTATGTTTTAATTTACACATGGAAGGATCCTTGGTGTTTATAATGTTTGAGATCCTTGTTAGCATATATTGATAACTTTGTAATCTTCTTTAGGTTTTGAATAATATTTTGCAATGTATATCAACAATCCATTATATGAAACAATTCGTTGGGAATCAAAATTAGCCCACCACATTGAAATAGTAGCTATATTATGAAGATTTAACTTTTCTTCATTATGTGTAGGTTAATATTTCTTTAATCCTTTATCATAGATAAATAGCTTTGATTCATCTTGATGTTCCCATGGGGAATTGTGGAAACATGTGTAAAAAACCCCATTTTTACATAATCATGACCATGTACTACTTATTGTATTCCATTGCATTAATTAGCCAATTATTCATAATCATCAAGAGGATTTGTACTAGATGTTTCACAAATATATAAAAGGTGAGGGTCTGCATGAAGAGGTTGATGAAGAGATAATCCAAATATAGATATCGTGAGAATCCATGCCATCACATACTTCTCAAAATATTTATATGCAACATTCATTCTCACTTCATTTCTACAGTCATACTTTTCAATGTTTGGTGCACCTTCTAAGCATAAAAACCCATGGATTTGTTCTAATTATCTATGTTTCCTTTCATACTTATCAATCTTAATATAAAATGAAGATACAAAGGTAGAATAAATATGAAATTGTTATATGAAAGTGATATATCACAAAATAGAGTTCAAGAGTACATGTCTACACTAATAATCCTTAGCATGCCATTTTTTTATAATGGCTTCACTACAAAAATGTTGAAGTGGTGGTGCATATACATTGCAACAATATGTGAAATATTTGAAAACATTATTGCTCCTATAGCAGTGCTTATTTTGTATAGAAAGAGGTGTGCTATAAAAATTAACCTTAGATAAATCTAAGTAGTGAGCATCACCTAAAGTTATTGTGTAGAACAAAGTTGGACTAGCAAGTTGGATTTTCATGTTAATAAGCTCATTATGAATTTCGTATCTAGTATGACATTGAGATTTATTAATATCCTTTTTTATAGTATGTATTTCATCTTCTATATTCCTTTTATAAATACAACCATTGTTCTCTCAATTGCATGCCTCATTATCATGTTAAATGGAGATGAGAGAAAATTTTGATCACAATACTTAATTAGGTGAAACCCATATTCACATAGTCAAGTAGTCACCTTGGTTGGTTGTAAGCAATGGATATTACTTGTTGAGAATAATTTTCGGAAAGGTGTCTCAATTTTTTTTAGCGCTGTATTAATTTATTCGTTGAAACCCTATTTCTATCCACTCCATTTATAAATCATGAAAATAGGTTACATTTTGCACTAAAGTTCATGTTTTTTTCCAATTCTTGAAGTGAATTTGGTAATCTAACTATAAGAAGGTAAGGATGAGATTCCAATTGATCAATTTGGAATTCTTCAGTGTATGCATCATTTTATTTTGGGTCATCTATGTTAGATTTCATATAGTAAAATGTGTTAGAGACCTCCCATGGTTGATCTAGAAAGGATACAACTGATTCAAAGTCAATTTGGCAAGGAAAAACATCCATTACATGTGATATACTAACAATCTAGCTATAATATTCATATTGGGGTCTTTCTCCCTTGATAGTTAGAATATCTAAATCTTCAATGTGTTATGGAATGATTTTAACTTGAATTAAGATCCTATGGGAAGATAATTATGTGACTTCTATATTTATATTGATCACCATTTTCATGTATGAATCATAGTGTCATATTCACTTGTATTACTGATATTTATTCATCCTATGTCAACAATAACAAAACTGAAGGTTGTTCACTAAGATCCATATTTTCCAATGATAGAAATGATAGGAGTTTCATTCATATTTTTATCTATGAAAAATAGGACCTTGAAATGATTTAAAAAGATTTATTCCAAGGTAATATTGATGACAAGAATAACACAATTACACAATTGATAACTTATTGATATGTCAATGGTATGAATGATGACAGGAATACAAC
Source organism: Pinus taeda (assembly GCA_000404065.3). Taxonomy (NCBI): domain Eukaryota; kingdom Viridiplantae; phylum Streptophyta; class Pinopsida; order Pinales; family Pinaceae; genus Pinus; species Pinus taeda. The sequence goes on from APFE031645238.1 coordinate 187,777, forward strand.
ATTTGCACAATTGATAACTTCTATATTTATATTGATCACCATTTTCATCTATGAATCATAGTGTCATATTCACTGGTATTACTGATATTTATTCATGCTATGTCAACTTTAATAAAACTGAAGGTTGTTCACTAAGATCCATATTTTCCAGTGATAGAAACGATAGGAGTTTCATTCATATTTTTATCTATGAAAAATACAACCTTCAAATGATTTAAAATGATTTATTCCAGGGTACGATTGATGACAAGAATAACACAATTACACAATTGATAACTTATTGATATGTCAATGGTATGAATGATGACAGGAGTACTGCATTTGCACAATTGATAACCTTTATATTTATATTGATCACCATTTTCATGTATGAATCATAGTGTCATATTCACTTGTATTACTGATATTTATTCATCTGATGTCAACACTAGCAAAATTGAAGGTTGTTCACTAAGATCCATATTTTCCAATGATATAAATGATAGGAGTTTCATTCATATTTTTATCTATGAAAAATGAAACCTTCAAATGATTTAAAAACATTTATTCCAAGGTAAGATTGATGACAAGAATAACACAATTACAAATTTGATGACTTACTGATATGTCAATGGTATGAATGATGACAGGAATACCACAATTGCACAATTAATAACTTATTGATATGTCAATGATTTTTTTTTGAAAAGGGTTTATCCTTTCAAATATTTGATTTATATTGTTTTATACATCTTGATTTAGACCATATTCTATAAGATGTGAATTTTAAATGTTAAAGGAGTTACTATTGAGGGACATAATTTTTTTCTCCTACTCCATAACATGATTTCATTGAAGATTATATTCTCTATACATAGTTTGGGAGATTTCATCAATGATGCTCATAGGAGTTTCATCATCATCACCATTCTAGATATATATATATATATATATATATATATATATATTATATATATATATATATATGTATGTATGTATGTATGTATGTATTGTATGTATGTATTGTATGTATTTATGTATGTATGTATGTTAGTATGTATGTATGTAATGTATGTATGGTATGTATGTATGTATATGTATGTATACTTATATCAATCGTTTGTATTCCATGGGCCCTGGATCTATCCCAAATGATGACACAAGGGAAAGGGTGAATAAACTATTGATTGTAAGGAAACAACCAATTCCTTGGGCTGTTTGCAAAAGGTATTCATGAGCACAAGATGGCTAAGTGTTGCATAAACTACATTCGCCTGGTTTATTCTCTAAACATGGTTTTGCAGGTTTCATTAATGGATATGGAATGAATTCCTGAAAGAATATATGGAAGAAATGTGAACATTATAAAGGAAGAAAAGGAAACAATTTGATGAATTCATGAGATGGTTTGTTAATCAAGATAGAGTTGATATTTATCTAGAAGATGTTCACATTCCCAATTGGATAGAAAGAGCTATATATGTCTTGACATTGATTGATTTCACAATGTACTTTTGATAGATACTATAGATGATGATTGATGGAAATTGATCTGAAAGAATGATGGCAAGAACCTTGTCACGAAGATATATTATAAAAGAATTTAGCTCCATAACATCCAGGAAGGTCAATCTTAGGTATGATATGATGATGTGAGATAGGAGCTCTTGTAACTACCACTAATATCTCCATGGAAGAATAAGTAGTTGATGTATTGATGAAATATGAGACATGCTAAGGATTTTGATGATGTCTCCCTGGTTGAGAGGGAATGAGGATATCCTCCCACGTTGAGAGAAAGTGATGTGGGAAATTTTATTCTCGATGTGTCAATGCACTAGACTAGAACTAACAATCGTAATTTTAGTGAGGCCATTGGTAGGGAGAATAGATGATTGGATAAGCATTTGGGACCAATACTCCTTAAGGATTGGGAATCCAAGATAGGTAGTAGTCTTGTGGACCGATACTCTTTGAGGATAGGACAACATATCTAAGATAAGAGTAGTTGAAGAGGACTAATAGTCTTTGAAGATTGGGAATCCAAGATAAGAATAGTCCTATTAGGACATACCTTGAGAACATCTCGATGGGGTGTGTGCCTTGAGGAGGTTGTGGTGTTGGTGTCCAAATATATGCCTCCCAACATTGTGTTCTAATCTAGTGGCTAGTCAAAGCTTGTTAGTCGAGGCCTTTCTACATTACAATTTGACAATGTTGGTTATTATGTTGATGCTTAATGATGGCTTATCAATTGGCTCTTCTTATGGGAATATTTCAATTTGAGAGTATTCTTGTACATATTGTGTAATTTTGAATACCTCCATAGTTTAGAGGGGTGTTTAAAAATGTGTCACAGTTAAATATTCATAATTATCATTGTAGTTATGTCATTATATATTTCATGTAAAAGGGCAAAGAGGAGAAACAAATTTTATTTTTCAAGCATGGGTTTCAGGCTCAAGTCAATTTACTATTTAGTTCAAGCATGTTCCTCATGCTTCTAGGGTTTATTGAGTCAAAATAATAGTTTTCATGAGTCAATTTATTGTTCTAGATTCAAGTCCCATTTGGACTTGTGAAAGAAAGTAGAAAAAAATGCATTTTAGTGAAAATAGCCATTTTGACACCCACAATACCAAGTCGGCGCTGCCTAAATAAGTCAGCCTTGGAAGGGAAAATTTGACCTCCTAGATGTGTATATATATAGTGCAGTTCAACCTCATTTGAAGACCATCATTCAATTTTGATTTCTCTTCTAAGAAGAGAGAGAAAACTAATGAACGACAAGAGAAGAAGAGCCTAAGTCAAAGGAGAGAGAGAAAAGTTCAAAGTGGGAAAGGTTCTAGCAAAAGCATGAATATTCTACCCTATTTTCTATCAAACATGAGAGATTTCAAGCTATTGCAGGGGTCAAGATTTTTAAAAGTAATTGCAAGTTTGAAAATTTCACATTTGACCAGATTTTAGGAAGGACTAACCATTGTTGACTTGAGTTGACTTTTTCTTTTTGGAAGAGTTTGGAAGGATGGTTGAATTGGGTCTTGTGGGAAGTTGTGGTATCATATTTTAGGTCTTGGATTTCTCACTTTGATCTCATTTTATAAGAAGAGAAGAGTTGACTGGATTTTCCTCTTATGGGGTTTTACCCTAGCTTCGAGCCTATATCTTACGTTCATTATCCTCTTGTGATCTTCATGTTTATGTTTTCGTAATTATTTGTTAAAGAGAACATAGTAAAATTATTAATAAGCTAACATACATTCACAAGCAATTATGAAATAAGATAAATGAACCCTAATTGGTTTCCCTACTGATTTCTCAACAACCATCACCTTGTATAGAAATTTGCAATTTGAAAAACCTTCGTAACTTGAGTCTCTCATATATCACCTTCCCAAATCCTTGAAAAAGTGAAAGGCCATCTCTCTTTTATCTTCTCTCGCTTCTTTCCGCCCCCATTCCCCCTTCCCGCCCGCCCCCCCCACCCCCCCCCCCACCTTCACTTACCATTTTCCTCCCAAATTCATATAACTTTCGACTCCACTGAAAAACTTAATTCTACTAACTATTATTCCTCCCCCATCATATATATAGTGTCTGTTTTTCTCCATTATTCTTCTTCTATCCTTTTCTAGCGCCATGTCTATGTTTCTCTTTTTTCCTATTATCTCTCTCTCTCTCTTTTCTCTTCTCTTGCTTCTTACTTTCCCCCCCTTTAACTTAACATTTCTATCTTTTCTGTTTATTCATTCCTTCTTACCTCACATTCACTTGTCTACTTTTATTTTCATTATAATTTAAATATAATTTTTCTTCAATAAATTTTTTCTTACTCTTTTTAATAATTTTTCAATCATCATACCGAACCCTCTTTTATATGGTGTACTTTTATTACATTTGTCATTATTATTTTTATAATTATATTTTAACATTCCCCTTATTCCATGGAGATTCTTCACTTTTCAAATTTAAATTTCCATATGGTTAACTTTTTCTATTATTTTTTTTGGAATTCCAACCTATTTCTTCTAAAAAATTATTATAGCTTTTCCTTATAAGTTTAGTTTTTTAACATTCTCCTAACCGATCAAGTTAGGGTAATTGTCCATCCGAAATTTAAAGATTTCAAGTTGTTTTACATAAATTTACGCTAGAAATCACAAGCTAAACTTGAATGATCTAACTTATCTAAATCATTATCATTTTTATTTTTCATTATATTCACTTAATTTCCTTTGTCATGAATCATTTTTCAGTGACCAAAACAACATACAAAACTCTATAAACACACACTTTGACAATACTTAATAGAAGTTCTTTCAAATTTTATTTTAAAAAATTAAAGCTCAATATATTATATTTTCTTAATTTTAAAGATTCTCTATATGTTAAATTTCCTTTCTAAATATATTATAGTATGTAGTTTAAAGTTCTTCAAATACTATTGTAGATTCCCCGATAAAAATCGTGCAAAAACACATAGGATTAGAATTTTTTTACAAAATTTACAAACGTGTAACTTTCCGAATTACTATTCCATATTCATTCATTGACCATTAGATAAAATCTTCATAATTACATAGAGTAACTTAAGTAAAGGAATAGTAAGTTACATAATCATTAACAACCATTGTTGTAGCTTATTAACATAAACTTCTTGATGCAGCCTTACATCATTTTCATGATTCCTTTAAATAGGTTAGTTCATCACATACTTGATAATGTAAATGCCAAATTATGCAAGGAAACAACATAATTAGAATGATATATAAGGAAAACATATAATCGCACATCGATATATCCTAGAAACTCTGCAGGGAAAAATATGTAAATGTTTAATTTTATTAAATGTCTCATGAGTGTGTTCACCTATTGGCACAAAAATGAAAAAAGGGAAGAGACCCTGGGTTCATGCTCAAGGGGCTAGAAAGGCTCCGTTGTAGTCTAGCTGGTTAGGATACTTGGCTCTCACCCAAGAGACCCAGGTTCATGTCCCGACAACAAAACCATTTGCTGGCATGAAAATGATAACAGGGAAGAAACCTTGGGTTCACGCTCAAGGGACCAACAAGACTCCGTTGTAGTCTACGACAATGCCAACATTTTCACCTTACCTAGAGGGGCAAGGAGTCTCACCCGAGGTGTGCCTCTACTGAAGTTAGATGGAGCCAAAGGGGGTATCAAGGAAGTTGCAAATAATAACCATAAATAACTCATAATACTCAACCCTCTGTACTATCCAAGCATTTTATTCTATTCATATCATCACAAGAAACTATCTAGCTAATGATCATTCATTTAAAATTTTAAATAACCCATAAGAAACACAACAATACAATATGGATCCCAAACTACTTCTTTCATTAACTGAAATATAAGAGAGTACATAACAGATTACAAAAGGCTTAAACCTTGTTCATCAAATATAGAAAGATCACAACCCCAAAGAACACAATTATCAAGAATGGTCATAGCTAGAGTAGAGGACACTCCTCGCCATTCCGCGACTAATCCAACGCTCTTGATCCTTTTCTTACCTGTCTGCTTCATCACTAACCCATTCATCATGCTATCTTCTACATTTTATCCTTTATTTTGCATTCCCACTAACAGTTCTGCTCAACTGACTCTGCCCTCGACCGCCTTCTATTTTCCCTTGCTCAGTTATTCCTGTTCTCTTTCGCCACCCTTCCGTAACTTCTCGTTCACTCTTATTTCCTATCCCTTTCCTTGGCTGTTAGCTCCACAACCCCAACCATTGTCCCTACCACTTGTTCTTTGGCATTCCTTCCCACAAAAAAACAAAATTCAAAATGAAGGCCCCAACAGGTCCTGACCGCAGTTCTTTGACTTGCCCCCAAGTCAATCTATCTCGAGTGTTGTCGGCTCTATTGTTGTTCCGAGTGGTGCCTCTGTCATTATTTCTTGCTCCCGTGCTGGCTCATCTCCTTGCGGGGCTACTGCTTCAGCTTCTGGTTGTATTGGTCCTGCTTCGTTTGGGGCCATTTCTGCTACAGTTTGGCCTTGTTTTTCAAACCAAGGCCCCAACATCACCCTTCACTTAATGGTTGTAAGGGAGTTCATCTTTTAACTATTTTCATAAATTCTTACAAAAAAATATCATCTTAAATACAACATAGCTAACTAGAATCTATTACATTAATCATGATATAATTTACCCACAAATCCTCGAACATTATGTCTTTATTACCTAGTTATTTCCATAAGTGGATTATCCTACAGTTGACATTCCTTCAATCTACATGGACCACTAGTTCATGTTAAACACACATGGGGAGCGATAACAAATAGGAAAGATAAAGCATGCAATACAATTTTTATTAACAATTGATATACATTTATAGTACAATATGGTGACCGTTGGGATTCACATCCCAAGGTCTCTTGGACTGCTTTTGTCCACTCGAATTCCACACTAACCCATTTAGGATTAGGTGTCCAACATTCCCCCCCTTAATCCGAAGGGTTATGTATGAGTCCAAGAAGAGAGTTGTAATACAAAATGTGCAAAAATGCATGGCAGCACTAGGCTGAATGTGCTCTCTGAAATATTGGTATAAAGGGCGGTGGTTTAAGGATGGCCACCAACACTGGAACGCTTAGTGCTGTTCCCAGAACTCTTTCAAAATTGGCAAGAAGCTGAAGTCTTTTGCTAGAGGAAGTGATCCTATTGTTTTAATGAGGGAAACCTTCAACCATAAAAGGGAGGTCTCACCCCGCATAAATGGTAAAACTTCAACCTAAAAATGGAAGTCTCAACCTGTGATGGTTTAAGGATGACCAACAACTCTGGAATGCTTAATGCAATTCCTGGAACTCTTCCAAAACTGGCGAGAAGCTGATGTCTTCTACTAGAGGAAGTGTTCTCAATTTTGTTCCTAGACCTCTTCCAAAAGCAAGAAGCTGAAGTCTTCTGCTAGAGGAAGTGTCCTAGATTGCCAACTGAAGGCATGTTCACGGGCATCTTTGTCTCTGGCTACAACTCCGAAACTGGTGTGGCAGGTTGTGGCTCAGGCTCGCTTGATGTGGCTTTGAAGCTTGTAGATGACCATCATTTCCCCCCCTGTCAGATACAAGGTGAGATGATGGAGAAAACTCAACTGCAAGACTGCTCAATATTTTGGAACAAGTTCTGACATGTGTTTGGAATATCTTCTTGGCTGTTGATGCCCATTGCCAAGAAGCGATCCATCCTAGATGAATCTTTGTTCTTGCAGGACTTTTGTTTTTGAAGCGCATCTGTGTGAAGAATGACTGGTTTTATGACAGTGCTTACATGGATGAAGATCAAAATAGTGATCTTTCAGATGGCCAACTCGGTCACAGTGTTGGCATTTCACGATATGTTTTTGTTGTTGTTGCTGTGGAAGAGGAGCAGAGTCTGGAACAACTGTAGCTGTACTGTCATGAGGAGCAGGTGAACTGTCATGAATGAAACCAACACTCTGAAACTAAATGGGCTTGGTGTAGTCTGGAATATGAAAGGACAAGTCCTTGTCATATCCAAGACCAGTTATGTGCTTGTTGTGGACAAGCTATTCCCAAGGTCTGATGATGGGCTTGGGAAGTGCTGACTGAACTTCTGCATCTGCATGTAACCGTTGTCCTTTGTTTGGTACTAAATCTGAATGAACTGTAACATGCTGCTCATGGGTGGTTGTCTCAATGTTCTAAACAAAAACAGGTTCAGAATGGTGTCTATTTTGATGTAGCTCTTCTCGCTGTAGCTGTGATTCAAGCTGCAAAAAATCAATCTTTTCCTGTGCATTTTGTAGACATGTCTGAATTTCTTAAAGAGATCCTTTTCTGATTTGTAATGTGTCATCAACAGTAGATTGTGTAAGAGTTTTTATGAACTCTAATACTTCACTGATTCTGGCCATTTTTCTTCAATGTCACTTAAAAAACACAACTGAGGCAACAACAACAGAAAAAATAATATTGTACTCTTACTACAAAATATTGTAAGGGCTTGTCAAGTGGCAACAATGTCGCGAAAGTGGTTGATGGAGTAGGACCAATGCAAAAAATATATAAATGTAAAGATGAGTTCTGTCCTCAACTTCAAACTTCAGAGCATCTGGCTGCTATGGAAATCATGCAAAATCTCTACAAGAAATTGCTCCTAGAATGACTGCCAAAAAATGTCTTCAAAATTGCTTCAAATTCACTTCATAATGCTGATCAAATCTTCATCTTAAGACAGTTCACCCATTGGGAATATTTTCACAATATTCAAACAAGAATTACACTGCTTTATTGAGTTTCAGTTTTCATAACAAGTGGGTACATGGCCTGCTGTAGGTGTATTCTTTAAAAACATATGATGGCTCATGCTATTAGGCAAACAAAGTGCTATAGGCAATTTCCCTTGAATGTGTGTGGATGAACAAACATGAAATCATGTATATGCTCATGAAGTACAACAGACCAACAACGTAATACTCAGAGAATACATAGTCCACATCAGAAGTAGGAACATAACAATAGCTTCAGATTTAGGAACTGATACAAAACTAAAATAACAGAGATATGAGAAACCTGGGCACTCTCTGGCATTATAAACATCTGAGTTTATAGTCCTCCTTTTATAGTATCAACAACAAGCTTTTGGAGCAAGCAATATGTGTATATCGGAGACCCCAACTTCAGCAAATAACCCAGATTTAAGAGGTAGCTCGAATAGGCATTTCATAGGGTAGTTCGACCTCCATTAACTAACTTGTTAACAACATGCACAGAGAATATTAAGGAGGATAGAGGGAAACAGACTCCCATAAACATATTACTTGATCAGGGATACATTGATTGCTAAAATTGAACTCCAGAAATAATATATAAGCTTCTTGATTGCTAGATGTTTGTTTATACTTTTTCATCTTTAGCAAAGTGCATCCTACCCCTCCATTCAAATTTCCAACGAATGGCATCCAAGCCAGGACCTCTTACGCCATGGCCATGGGAAAAACTTGGCAACTTCAAGGTAAGTTTATTGGCTACATCTGAAGATTAATTGAAAAATTATGGGTTTCGACTGATAATATGAAATCGGATGTATTTGTGTATGAAGTGTCTCCTCCTGTCACCATTAGCGATCAAGGCTTTTCATACCAATTTACTAGGAGGACAAGAGGCAGATAATTTCAGCCTCATTCTTCTTATCTTGATCGCTATTTGATACCTTCATAATCAGTTATGGATAAGCATTTCGCTATCAGAATGCAAGGAGAAAATGCCAAATTCAATCAAAAAGTGTCGAGTTTGAGCAGGTTGATCGAGAGGGTACCTCAATTGACCTATAACTCACTTTCTAATTTTTTTTTTTTTGCCTTTATCTTCTCCAAATATCGTTGCCGCCGATGCCTTTATCTTCTCTAAATATCGCTGTTCACACATCCTGGTCATGAGTTGAACCACGCATTGGCTTCGAAACCTCCACATTCTTTGGACTAATCTCAACATCGTCTTTATGCTCCTCGGAACAATCCAAGGGAGCTCAGTCCAGAATCCAAAGCACAAACGCCTTTAAAAGCAACATTTTAGTTTTCATAGATTTTGACATCGTAGCCAAACAAAAACTTTCCATTCACAGCCATGATACAAGTAATAATCACATACAACATTATGCGTACCATGAACTCTATAACCCGTGGCGTTACTAGAGTGGAAAATCCCGCGACAAGCACGGTTTCTGCATTAAAATTTAAACTCAAAGCACTAAAAAGTTTCTTCAATGCCAAAATATTGTAACTCGGATCTCGATACGTCTACTTTCAGAGGGTGACGGCGCAATCTTTGAACCTGTGTAACTTCTCTACTCCACCAAAGAAGAAGATGGAGGAGGCGAGAAATAAAGTGGGAGGACAGACATCGAACGACTTACTAGAAAGGGAATCCCTTGCTTTTCACTTGAGTTTTCCGGTGAGTTTTTAGGAGCAGACGTTGAGGTATTGGATGGAGCAGACGTTTTCTAGTTTGAATGACAGGAGCGGGCATCAACTGCACCTGCACCAATTTTTCTATTTCAAGACTATGGGAAAACGTCCAGTGACAGGTGACAGATTAATCGCTGACATGATTCGCTCAAGGTAAGTGTAACGTTTCTATAGGACTTACACGAGAGAACGTTGCAAGCCATTTGCAAAAATATTGGTTGTACTTTAAGCGTTTGAGTGGAAGAATACTGCAGCCATGCGCAGTTGCTTCATTTCAGGCTGCCATAGATGGCAAATTCAGAGAAACCATGCAAATCCAAAAGAGGTTTTCCTTAATTAGGCTGTTCTCAGGGAATGCCGACGGATAATTGCCGAAAGCGAGATAATGAAGGAGGACGATAACAACTGGCCTGAGCCGGATAGGGTTGGGCGTCAGGAGCTGGAAATAGTTATGGACACACAATTATGCCACCAATTAAATGTCAGTATTCCATTTTATCAATTGAATGATCATGCAGCGCTGGAAGGACCAGGTCAGGGAGGTGTCAGTGCTGCAGCGCTATTATACCAGTGCGCAGAATTTGACAGGTTGCAGGTAGGAATACAATGCCTAGTTGCAGATTTGATGCGCTCAGCTAATAAAATAAATGGTCAGGTAATGAAGACTAGGCCAGCACTATTCAAGGCAACTCAGATCAGTTGCTCAGGGAAAACAGGCCACACATCATGGCTCTGATACCATGTTAAAC